>BSBK01010293.1:0-50000 GCA_027943335.1 Chamaecyparis obtusa
AAATTTCAATTTTCAATTTTTACTCTAAATAAATTAAAAAATAGATTATTTGGGAACCCATCTTGAGGGTTGGAAGTGGTTTTTAGAGAAGAGAGTGGGATTGTAGGAAAGGGTAGTTTTCTGGAATCTTGTGTAATCCATAAATTGATATAGCCTATAGCCTATGGGTTGTAGTTTTTTCTTGTTTTGTAATCTCATTGTGATCAAAATTTATGTCAAATAGATAATAGAGAAGGTGACTTTATTCATTTTGATTATGTCCTTATGTGTCTCAGGTTTTCTACCCTCATCACATATATGTATGTATGTGTGTGTACAATAAATGCATTCATGTACACACATACATATAATGTACATATATATTGTATCGTCAAAAAATGGAAGCACTTCCATTTAAGACTGGTTCAGCCCTCCGAATAAGTGGTTTGGGGTCATGTCAGACGCCTTGATAGGATCTCTGGCTTGGATCTAGATTTTTCCCCTGTTCTGCCCCATTTTTTTGCCTCTTTCCAACCTATTTTTGGCATCCCGACCTGAAACCCTGAGATTCTTGACCTTAGGGTCAAGGTCGACCATCTGGGTCAAGGTCAACCTCAACCCTGACCTAGGTCAAGGTCGACCTCGACCTTGACCTAGGTCAAAGTTGGCTTCAACCCTAACCTGGGTCTAGAATTCAAAGTCCAAAATTTTTCGGATGTTGGGTTTTTGGAAAGTTTATTTTCCCACTTTCGGTCGGCTGTTTCGGGCTTCAAAATAGTAAACTCTTAAATGATATTTAAATTAGGTCCACTTCTAAGAGTGAAGGCTTAAATTGGAATTTAATTCTCCTATGTAGGCCTCTCTAGAAGTTTGTGCCCTAACTTGTATAAAAGGAAGCCTTCTCCTCTCATTCTCACATCCATTATTCACAAAGCACTCTCAAGGAGACATCCATCATTCTATTGAATTCAAGCAAGCATTCTCAATCAAGGAAGCATTCAAGAAAACATCCACATTCAAGCATTCAAGTTCTCTATTGAAGATCAAGGATTCAAGCATTCAAGTCTTTGAAGGGATTTGGTTCAAGCATTCAAGATTCATCATTCAAAACACTAGATCTATCCATCATGATGGTGTGATTTTCCTTCAAGATCCTTTGTTCATCTTCAAGATCAATTCATTCTTCCTTTAAGGTGGATTCCAAGAATATAATCATGGAGGTTTTGATTTACATTTATGGTTTTTAGTGTTGAGTCCAAGCTTTCATATTAACATACTTGTTTACATTTCAAATATAATTGCATATCTATTGAATATCATAGCTTCATTGTTAGATCTATTTCTACTACTTGCTAGCATTCTCCATTTCAATTCCATTTTTAAGGTTGATTCCAAACTGGGGTTTGACAAAGGAAAACTCCTCATCTAAACAAAAAAACCATTTTTATCACAGGAACAGATGCAGGATAGAGAATTATAGATCAAATATGAGTACCCTTTTCGACAAACTTTAAGGATCCACAAATAGATTTTCCGTCGAAATAGTGTAGGTCAAGGTCTACATAAAGGGGTAAGATTGTGCCTCGGGGTAAGATCTTACCCCTATGTTGGGTCAAGGTCGACCTTTCTCAGAAAAGTAGAAATTTTATGTGTTTTCTTTGTCTCTGTGTTTCCAAGCTAGATTTGGTTGCAGAATTTCATGAAAATGAGTACAGACACTAGAAAAATCCATTTTTCAGATTTGTCATATTTTGAGGTTGGTATTTGTCTTCAATTCAATTAATATTTCAATACTGGGTATATGCACAAAGATGGAGGACCAAAAAGATGTCACTTTTCTTTTTGGTCCCCCATCGACCATAGTGTGTACGCATTAAAGCACATGTGCCTGCTATGGCTTGGGTTGCCCAAGCCTTAAGTTTGGGCAATCTAAACCAAAGTTTATATTCACTATAGGGCACACGTGCTTTGTAAAATACTAAAAAGTGTTTTTACAAAGTGTGTACACCCTATAGCATGCACACACTTTGTAAAAATACAATTTAGTGTTTGCTACAGTTGGGAAAGCTCATTTTGCTTTCTACAAACCTACATTTGCAGCAAAAAGAGCCTTCCCAAGCGTATATGCAGTCTTGTTTGGGATTTTTGAATCCATATTTTCCATTCATTCATCCATCAATTTGTATACAAAATGGCTCCATGATGTCGTCAAGCTCGATCCAGAAGAAGAGGTAATTTTTTTCATTCATTCATCCATCAATTTTAGTTTTGTTAAAATTTGTTTTCTTAAAATTTATTATCTTATATTTTATGCACGTAATTAAGATTTTAAAATCTAGTTTTTTTAATTGTCAAGAATAAATAATCTCCCTCAACCAAACCCTCCACCAAACCCTCTATCTCCTCATGAAGAAATGAATGAAGAAAATAACCAAGAAAATGAACCTCAATTGCCTCCACCAATCGAGAAACCTCCTCCTGGAACACAAGAAATTTTGATGAACCAAATTGAAAGAGGGAAAAAAGAATTAGAATATTTAATTAAGAGGTTAAAAGATTCTATTGGTACGAATCCTGGAAGGGAAAGACTTGCGAAATCATTGGAAGTAATCTTGACCCATGTAAGCTTGGTTATTGGGAAAATTAATTTATGGCAGGATAAAACAGAAGAACAAAAACAATATTATGAAAATAAATTATCTTATGCGAACATAAAAAAGAAAAAAATCACACAAGATGACATTTGCAAACTCTTTAAAAAACTAGGGGGACATAGATACTCTTAGAACTACAACAAGGAGGTTCACAATTCATTGGTGCTTAAATGAAGAGATTAAAAACAACTTTTTGGAGAGATGGTGGATGGTCTTTGATTCCCCTGCATGTAACAATCATGAGGTTCCTATATATTTCTTGAGGAAACTCTATTGTGAGTTTGTACTCAAGGAGGTGCCAAATTATTTTGACTATCTAGATTCTCAAGGTAGAGGAGGGGGGTCATCATTTGATAGAGTGGGGGTACATCGTGACCCTAACGCACCTAGGGTTCCTATTGGCAAGCCACAGGTGGATCATGTTACTATTCCTTCTATTGTGAAGGAACGTGTAGAGGGAGACACACTAGGCACAATTAGTGCTTTGACAGAGACTCTCATTCATTGTGCCACTCCTTTAGTTGACAGTGTCCATGGTCAATATTTTGAGGGGGCATATTTGTCACTCATGTAGATCCTTGTTCACATTTGGTACTACTGAGAGAGAGGAAGAGGATTTTGGACTGATGACTGATGATTTTCTAAATATGACATTTGGCATTGACACATGGGTAAATATTTCCAAGTTCATTAAATTACTTTGATCATATTTCATTTATCAAAGAATAACTAATTAATTTAGTATCTATTGATTATGATCAAATTGTAGGGCAAGAGTGTCGGTGGCGGTGGTAGTGGCAATGATCCTCTTGTCCCCTTCTACACATCGTCATCAATTCCACAAGTATGTATCTAATAAAACATTTTATTTAATATATTTGATTATTATATAATTATATGAATAATTATATCATAACTTATTGTGCATGTGCATTAGACATTCACTAGTGGACCATCGACGTTCACAACAGACAACAAAGGGCAAAGTGCCACTTTCCTTGAGGTATCTTTATTTGCATGTTAATTTGATTTACTTGATTATATTTAATTAATAAATGAATGAATAACTAAATTACTAGACAAATTATGATCAAAATCCAGAGGCATGATGATCACATTCTTTCACTTGGCTTTGTGACATCATCATTGAGTCCAAAGGTATATATGTAATAATGCATTATAATTAACATGTTAGTAGTATGTTCTTATATGAATGGTTATCTTATAGTTTTCCATGTACATGTGCACTAGTTAAATGTTGGAGCTTCGACATCGACACCGCACACTGAAGGATGCAGTGGAACCTTCACGGAGGTATCATTTACTCATTAGTAGGGTTTTAAAAAATATATGTAATCTTGATAACTGCATAATATTTTTTTTGTTTCATTTTCAATTATTGACATAAGAGACTCCTCCTTCTGTTTGTGATACTTTGGATCATGGAATAGATGCAACAATAGCTAGTTCTGAAGCATTGACTGAGGTATGAAAGAGATCACTTAATTTAAATTATCATTTTAATAGTTTGTATTGAATTTTATAATGATATTCATGTATGTATTTTAATTATTATTTTGATCATTTTTGTAGGGACTTATTATTCCAGATCGTCAACATGCACCTTTGGTGGATGTACATGGTGACTATTTGCTAGCGGTAAGCGAATATTCTATTTTATGTCATTGTATAATTCAATTTTGATGTATATTAGTTATTCATGCTTAATTTTTTTTAATCAGCTCGAGATAAAGAAGAGTTTAGACAGGAGGATGAGTGAGCGCACTCGAAAGACTACAACATCCACTACATCTCCATTGACGTGATGATCGAAGACAGCTCGGGATTTTTTTTCTTCCCCTAAGGGGAAAGGACTAGATTAGGGATATAGATTGTATGCCTATATGGTATTAGTGGACATATTTTTTATATATTGTATAAGTGATACGTTGTACATCCATTTGGCTTTGAGGAAGCTAGTTTAACTGTATTGAATATATTCAATGTTTGACATTATTGGACATATATATTTGGCTTCATGCCCTATGAATATATATTTTTTATGTTTTAGGTATGCAATTCATGTGTTTGGAGTATTGATGTATACTAATTTATGTTTATGTGGATGTTTGATGCTTTGTAAATTTCCCATGCATTATAGTTATACTTGTATGTTTATCGATGTATATTGTTACTATCACTCTAAGGAGACTAACTTGACAACATTCACTATCACCCTAAGGAGACTAACTCAACTCGAGGATTCTACAAACAACTTGGAATCCACTCAAGGAATTAACATCACTCAAGGATCTAGTTGAGTTCTCTGACTTTGTTGATGAACTACAACTCATTTGGAATCTAATTAAAGAATCTTTAATTAAAGATTACTGAGGAGTTTCTGATTAGATATGTAATATGATTAAATTAGTTTTATGTTGTCAATGATGTCAACTAGTTTGACAACACTTATCTTGTAAGTTACTATACCGAAACATCTGAAGAAAGGTGAAAGTGATGTAGAATAGAAATATCTACATGAGGAGGATGTACATGTCAGATGAGGTTAAGGAATACATTGAGTAACTTGTTGATGAGTCTATGACCTTAGGATATTGACTTGATTACATTGCATTCATCTATGATGAAGAATAGAATTGAAAGTCACAAAGCAATGTTGTCAGTAAATGAGTCATTACAGTATACACCAACGGAGCATAGTGTATATCGATCATAGTGTTAATCGATGAGCTAGTACTCACCAACACTGATGCATTTCTTTGTTAACCGAGAAAAATAGAAAGGAATTAAATGATCAGTTTAGCTGATAAGATTGATGAGCTGGAAAGAGAATGAAATCGAGGTAATAGATAATGTTTGTTACGAAGATCGACGGCTAACATAATTCAATGAAGATCTAACAGAATAGATTGAAATATGTTATTGACACATTAGCCAAAGAACCCTAAAGTGGCAAAATCAACGAAGATGATTAAGTGGCAAAATTTAATGGATAAGAAGAAAACAGTTTACATGTCTATATAAGAGACTGGATATTTTATGATGAAGAGCCAAAAAAATACATAACTATAAAACTTTCACGTAAACAAGTTTTCATGCATTCCTGATCATACAGGTTATTGAGAACCAGACTGCAGAAGCATAACCGAGTGACATAAGCATAACCGAGTGATAGAAGTAATTACCTATGGACAGTAAGTTGATACATTGTTGAAATGAAATTGTTTCATTGATCAAAAGGATTTGTATGAGCAAAATATTGATCTGTAATCTACAATTGAAGTTTTATTAAGGAAGATCATCTATTGTTACATATTTAACCATTGTACATAGTCAAATCTCTTAACTGAGTGGACCATTAAGTCTTATTATGTATCATTCATAGAATGAACATCATTATCCTATCAACCCCATAGTGAATGCTGGTTGGATGATAACTACTGGTCTAAAATCCTCTAACAAGGTCACACCTAATAGTGTGTTTGCAACCTTTAACAAGGTTGGGTCTTCACCGACCTCACTTCAGAAGAGTGAATATTTTTGGGTTGTCAGTCCCAGGTGGTTTTTCCCTTAAAAGGGTTTCCATGTTAAATCTCTTGTGTTATGTGTTGATTGTGATATTTGTTTGTTATCATACTTTGCATATTACATGTTAGATTTGATCAATAATTGTTATAAAGTTTAGACTGATAATCGGTAAAAGCACAAATAGAGAAAGTATTTTATGTTTACCGAGTAGTAGAAGTTGAAGTATTTGTTTTGATTATACATTTTGTTTTGGGACATTGGATAACTGATTCACCCCCCTCTCAGTTATTCTAACAATTGGTATCAGAGTTGTGGTTGCTTAGAAAAAAGTTTTAAGGACTTCAGCACAAAAGTCTCAAGATGTATAAGAGGGAAGTGCCAAGACTGAACAAAGAGAACTTCGTAGTATGGCAAAGTCGGATGAAGTTGCACATATTTGGAATTGGGAATTCTACTCTAGAACTTATGGAGAATGACTACATTGAACTGACACCTGGTCCATTAACTCTTGATCAACTAAAAGACAGGCATGAACACAACATTACTATGATGGAACTTGTTGTTGCCTGTACCGATGCCAAATTTGAAGACATCAAGGGATGTGCTACTACCAAAGCCATGTGGGAAAAACTTGCACTGATATATAGTGGAGATTCGAATGTCAAGAGAGCCCGAGCTGGAAGCCTAAGAGGAAGATTTGATGATATGAAGATGAAGGAAGGTGAGAACATTGTGCAATACTCAAATAGATTGAAAGAGGTAGTACATGCTATTAGAGCATCAGATGGAGTTATTGATGATGAAACAATGATAAGAAAGATTCTCAAAACTTTACTACCAGTCTATGAAATCAGGATCTCTGTAATTCATGAAACAAGGGATACTTCCAACCTTACTCTTGACACTCTAATTGATAAGCTTACAACCTTTGAATTGAATAATTTTGATAACAGTGTTGTTCCTTCTGTGGAATCCGCTTTCATGACTTCTTTGAAGATTGGTAAATCTAGTAGCAAGAATAATAAGAATAATGACAGTGATAGCAATACCGATGATGAACTTGAAGAGCTTGAAGCTCTTATGGCCAAAAGGTTACCCAATGGAAAAGGAAGGTATAGAGGCAAGCTACCTTTGGCATGCTTTAATTGCAAAGAAGTTGGCCACATCACTGCTAGATGTCCACATAAGAAAGATGATGATAGAACCTGAAACCGATCTAAAGGAAGCTATGGGAGAAGAGTCAACAGAGGCTACTAACACAACAATAGAGATAACCGAGACAATTATGACAAAGAAAAAAAGGTATGTTACATAGCTAAAGATATTGAATCTGAATCTGATTCAGATGATGATATAGAAGTTGTATTTGTTGCTATGAAAGATGACTCAGAGGAAGAAGAGAAACATGAAGAAACAACAATGATCTCTAAAGTAAGGAGAAATGATACATGGATCATAGACAGTGGCTGTACACATCATATGACCGGTGATGTAGAGAAATTTGATCAACTTGATGAATACAATGGAGGATCTGTGAGAATGGGAAATGATGCACCTTGTATGGTAAGAGGTAAAGGTTCACTGGTGATTAATGATAGAATAAAATGTGAAAATGCATACTGGGTAGATGGATTGAACTATAATTTGCTAAGTGTGGCATAGCTGAACAATTCAGGCCACCGACTTACTTTTGAGAGAAAAAAGGTAAAGATTTATGATGATGGAGGAAGACTTGTCAGAATTGGTACACAATCTAGAGGTAACTTATTTTATCTTGATATTGATCAGTCTTCTTGTTTGATAATGAAGGATGAAGATGCATGGTTGTGGCATAAAAGGTTATGTCATGTAAATTTTGATAACATGATCAAGATTAGCAAAAAGAGAAGAGTTAGAGGTTTGCCTAACTTGTCAAAACCTAATCATGCTATGTGCCATGAATGTCAGAAAGGTAAGATGACTAAGTCAAGTTTCAAAAGTAAAGGCTTCTCAACAAAGAAGATACTTGAGTTATTTCATACCGACCTATGTGGTCCTATGAGAACTCAGAGCTATTATGGTGATAGATATTTTATTCTTTTTGTTGATGACTACACTAGACTGATGACTGTTATGTTCTTAAAAGAAAAATCAAAAGCTTTCAAAATGTTCAGATGGTATAAAGCAAAAGTAGAAAAAGAAACTGGTAAGGAAATAAAATGCTTAAGATCTGATAGAGGAGGTGAATTTATCTCAGATGAATTTACTAATTTATGTAATGAGCATGGTATTAAAAGATAGGTTTTTGCACCGAGGACACCCCAGCAAAATGACATTTCTGAAAGAAGGAATAGGTCAATAGTTGACTATGCTAGAACATTGATGATACAAAATAATGTTGCTCAAACATATTGGAGAGAAGTTGTTAGTACAACTATATATGTTCTTAACCAAGTACAATTGAAGAAAGACACCAACCAGACACCCTATGAGCTATGGTTTGGACACAAACCTACTGTAAGTTATTTTAGAATTTTTGGTAGTAAATGATTTATTTTGAAAGATGAGAGAAATGGAAAATTTGATTCAAAAGGTGATGAAGGGATATTCTTAGGATATTCTACTAAAAGTAAAGCATATAAATGTCTAAATAAGGTGACAAATAAAATAATTGAAAGCACTAAAGTGAGAGTTGATGAGTTTGATGATAAGAACACAGAGGAAAGAAAAGAGGAATCAAAATCCTATGGTAGATTCACTTACATTGAAAAACCAGAGTATCAACCGAAACCTCAATCTATGATAATCGGTCAGCAGGAAAGAAATGTAGAACAACCAGAAAGACAAGCCGACGAACAAGATGAACACACCGAGAAAGCTAATGAACCTAAACAGGATGAACAAGAAAGAAGAGATTGAGTTCTAGCTAGATTTGTTAGAAGACATCTTCCTGAAACATAAATTATTAGAGACAAACAAGCTAGAATGCAAACTAGGAGCAAAGCAAGACAAGGTACATGTCTAGTTTGTGAATTTGAACCAAAAACTATGAAAATTGCATTAGAGAATGATGAATGGATTGATACAATGAAAGAGGAAATAGAGAAAATAGAAAAGAACAAAATCTGGAGCTTAGTACCCCAACCTAAAGATAAAAATGTTATCGGTACTAAATGGATATTCTGGAACAAGCTAAATGAAAATGGTGAAGTTACTAGAAATAAAGCTAGATTGGTATGCAAGGGATATGCAAAGGAAGAAGGCATTGACTATGGTGAAAAATTTGCACCTGTTGCTAGATTAGAATGAGTTAGAATGTTACTTGCATATGCTGCACACAAGAAATTCAAAGTCTATCAAATGGATGTGAAGTCAGCATTTTTGAATGGTATACTAGAAGAAGAGGTCTACATAGAACAACCTGAAGGGTTTGTTGATCCAAACAACAGAGACATGGTATGTAGATTACACAAAGCTTTATATGGTTTGAAGCAAGCACCTAGAGCTTGGTATGAAAGATTGCATACTTACTTGTTAAGTATTGGATTTGTTAGAAGAAGTGAAAATAACAATTTGTATATGAAAGGTGATACTGATGATACTATTCTTATTGCTGAGATATTTGTGGATGATATTATCTTTGGAGGACAAGATCACATATGTAAAGCCTTTGTTGATGAAATGAGTAAAGAGTTTGAAAGTCTATGTTTGGAGAGATTAAATTCTTTCTAGGACTACAAGTGATTCAGCAGAGTGATGGGATTTTTATCACACAATCTAAATACATAAAGGAAGTCTTGAAGACATTTGGCATGGAAGATGCTAAACCTGTAGGAACACCAATGGCTACTAGATGTAAACTGACAAAGGAAAATACAACTACCGAGGTAAATCAGACACTTTACCGATCCATGACTGGTAAATTAATGTATGTAGTTCACAGTAGACCAGATATAGCACATGCTATGGGAATTGTTGCTAGATTTTTAGCTAATCCTAGAGAATCACACATGATTGCTAATAAAAGAATCTTAAGATACCTGAAGAAAATAGAAGAATATGGATTATGGTATCCTAAGGAAGGAAAGTTTGAAGTGAAGGTTTACACTGATGCTGATTGGGCTGGAAATGTAGATGATAGAAAGAGCACCACTGGAGGAGCATTTTTCTTTGGTGAAAGACTTGTAACTTGGACAAGTAAAAAGAAAGCTTGTATTTCTTAGTCTACAGCTGAAGTAGAATATGTTGCTACTACTACTAATTATTCAAACATTGCATACATCAAGCAAGTGTTAGAAGGAATGAATGAGGTAATCACTGACCCTGTCATTATATAATGTGACAACACTAGTGCCATTAATATTTCAAAGAATCTTGTGATGCACTCGAAGACAAAACATATATCTATTAAGTATCATTACTTAAGAGAACAAGTTCAAGAGAAGCAAGTAAAGTTAGAATTTGTTACATCTAAAGAACAACTTGCAGATATCTTTACAAAGCCCCTACCGAAGGACACATTTGAATACTTGAGGACTAGACTTAGGGTCTGTCCCCTATCTACTAGTCACTAAGGTGATCTAGATGTTGCATCAGCCTAATCTTATCAGAAGATCATTCATGTTGATGCAACATAGTTTACACTTTGGATCATGTTCAAGGTTGTGATTAAGTTTGAAGAACTAGAACACATTGGGATATCAGTATACAGAGATACAGTGGATGCAAATCAAGACAACAGAACAATTTCTTAGCTATAGATAGATTTGATTGTTTAATTGTTTCTTTGGCATTATTGTCAAAGGGAGAGATAAACAATATGAAACATGAAAAGATGAAACATGAAAGGAAGAGATACAACAAAGAGAAATCTGATATAAAGATCATGAACTAAGGGAGAGAAAATCAAAGATACATCTACAGAAGAAAGTCTGCATATATGAATGTTGTAAGTCAATATTCACTTTTTGTTCACAAAGTTGTAGAATACACATTTGGTATGTGCATGGCATATTTCATATTTTGTGTTGCCATCAATGCCAAAGGGAGAGATTGATGAACTACAACTGATTTGGAATCTAATTAAAGAATCTGTAATTAAAGATTATTGAGGAGTTGCTGATTAGATATGTAATATGATTAAATCAGTATTATGTTGTCATTGATGTCAACTAGTTTGACAACACTTATCTTGTAAGTTACTATACCGAAACATTTGAAGAAAGGTGAAAGTGATGAAGAATAGAAATATCTACATGAGGAGGATGTACATGTCAGATGAGGTTAAGGAATACATTGAGTAACTTGTTGATGAGTCTATGACCTTATGATATTGACTTGATTATGTTGCATTCATCTATGATGAAGAATAGAACTGAAAGACACAAAGCAGTGTTGTCAGTAAATGAGTCATTTTAGTATACACTAATGAAGCATAGTGTATATCGAGCACAGTGTTAACTAATGAACTAGTACTCACCGACATTGATGCATTTCTTTATTAACCGAGAAGAACAAAAAGGAATTAAATGATCAGTTTAGCTGATAAGATTGATGAGCTAGAAAGAGAATGAAATCGAGGTAACAAATAATGTTTGTTATGAAGATCGACAGCTAACATAATTCAAGGAAGATCTAATGGAATAGATTGAAACATGTTATTGACACATCAGCCAAAGAACCCTAAAGCAAAAAAATCAACGAAGATGATTAAGTGGCAAAATCTGATGGACAAGAAGAAAATGGTTTACATGTCTATAAAAGAGACTGGAGATTTTATGACAAAGAGCTGGAAAAATACATAACTGTAGAACTTTCGCATGAACAAGTTTTCATGCATTTCTGATCATATAGGTTATTGAGAACCAAATTGTAGAAGCATAACTGAGTGACAAAAGCATAATCGAGTGACATAAGTAATTACTGATGGATAGTAAGTTGATACATTGTTGAAATGAAAAGGTTTCATTGAGAAAAAGGATTTGTATGAGCAAAATATTGATCTGTAATCTACAATTAAAGTTGTATTAAGGTAGATCATCTATTGTTACATATTTAACCATTGTACATAGTCAAATCTCTTAACCAAGTGGACTATCAAGTCTTATTATGTATCATTCATAGAATGAACATCGTTATCCTGTCAACCCCATAGTGAATGTTGGTTGGATGATAATTGCTGGTCTAAAATCCTCTAACAAGGTCACACCTAACAGTGTATTTGTAACCTTTAATAGGGTTGGGTCTTCACTGACCTCACCTCAAAAGAGTGAATATTTTTGGGTTGCCGGTCCCAGGTGGTTTTTCCCTTAACAGGGTTTCCACATTAAATCTCTTATGTTATGTGTTGATTGTGATATTTTTTTATTATCATACTTTGCATATTACATGTTAGATTTGATCAGTAACTGTTATAAATTTTAGACTAATAATCGATAAAAGCACAAATAGAGAAAGTATTTTATGTTTACCGAGTAGCAGAAGTTGAAGTATTTGTTTTGATTATACATTTTGTTTTGGGACACTGGATAACTAATTCACCCCCCTCTTAGTTATTGTAACATGTGTAAGTCACTCCCACAACCATACTACTCAAATTCAATTCCTTGTTTCCTTGTTCCAATGCCTTCTAGCATCAACTCTATCCTAGGCCACCTAGTGCACCTAGTGCCTCCACCACACCAAAACTCAAACCAGTCTTCACACCTTGATCCTAATCCCTTAGATCATCTCAACATGCTATATTTTACATGTTACAACTTCCTATTCACTCCAATAAGCTCATCTTTCACCCTTCCTCTTCTATAGCCCTTCTAGGGCTACCTAGTAGCCCTTCCAACACTAAAATCAATAATTTAATCTCAAACCCCCCCAAACAACCTAGCAATATTTTTACATTTTCTAGTTACCTTTTTGGAGTTATGAAATTTATATCAATCTTATACTTTAACTCTTTGACTGGTGAAGACTTCCTTCACCCCCTAACCCTTCAATTAGGTCTAATTAGCCTCACCTAACAAAGCAACTCCTAGAACCACTCACTTCTAGGACTCCAAAACCCAAAATAGTCTTGATAAAGGATAAAAGACTACCAATTTTCAACTTATTTTTCCCATACTCACCCATCTACACTCCCATTCAATAAACCCTCACTATTTGGGCTAGAAACCCAGGGTTTTGTAGAAAATACCCTTCCTTGCAATACCCAACCTCAACACCAGTCCCAACACCTTATAATTCATCCCAAAGGACCTTCACATCCACCATCTACCCTCTCAAATCATTAGGTCACTTCCAACCACTGATGCTTACCTTCAATTCCTTTCACTGTGATTTCACCAAGCTTGTCTCTGTCTCTTCTCACCTTCTATTCAACTTCCCTACATTCAAAGAAAGATCTAATACATACAATACATCAATGGAAATCTCCCACCAAACCATAGTTAAAACAAAGACCTAGGAGTGCCTTAAATATTATGGAGGATTCAAACCTTTAACTTGCTAACTGTGCTACAAATGCCAGTCACTGTCCTCAATAACAATCAATTCCTTGACTGTAATAATAACAAAAGTAATGAAATGAATGCAAAAACTTATAAATATAATATAAGGCAATATTTCTAAGTCACAACCTATCCAAGGTCACATGGAATCAAACATTTATATTCATTGGTGTGTTGCATGTTCCATGGGATAGTCACAATATAAAGACATGACCTCGAACATGTGAGGCAACATATGGCAAGGTTGTTGTCTATTGACTCCAATACTAGGCCTATTTTGATCTATGGGTACCATAATGTTGGCAAGAGTTCTTTTATTAATAAGATTACTAGGGTGGATTTGGATGTGCAACCTTATGATTTTACTACTAAGTCTCTATTTGTCAGGCATACTGTTTAAATCTAAGATCAATACATAACCATTCCTAGTGACCCCTATGTACCTCTTAGGATTATCAGTGCCATTAAGGCTTACATTTAAGATTGGGTTAAAATATGATCAATACATGATCCAAATAACATTCCATGATCCAAATACATGATCAAATTTCAAAATGGACCACAAGCCCTTTTGCATCTAAATACATATTTGCACTCATCCTCCTACTCACCCTGGAGTGGTCGACGATGTTTGAATGACTGTGTGTGCCAACCAAGGTTGTCAATAGTGTTTAGATGGCCATTCAAATCTATTAGAATAGACTATTTGATGCTACGAGTGACGGATTGAAAAATACGCAATGTTGGCCATTTGAACTAAGGAACACTTTGAGTTTTGATATCGACGAAGAATGTGTTGCCTAATTTAAATGAACTTAAATCTCTAAAAATTGAGATAGGCTATTATAGGCCCTAGCAACATGGCCTTGTAGCACCTGACAGCTTGATGCTACCTCACACGGGCTCTGAGATATGACCCCATAAAGATCATGGATTTCATTTTGAACGGACCTTGACAGACACTTCAGCCCAGAGTGGTTGATGGTGTTTGAACAACTGTGTGTGGCAAAAGAGGTTGTCCCTAGCATTTACCTGGCCATTTGAAGCTATTGGAATAGATGGTTCGATGCTACGACTGATAGATTGAAAGATACACAATGTTGGCCATTTGAACTGAGGAACACTTTGAGTTCTGACATCGACCAAGAATGTGTTGCCAAATTTAAACAAACTTGAATCTCTTAAAACCAAGAGAGGCTATTGTAGGCCCTGACAACATAGTCTCGTAGCACCTAGTGGCTTGATGCTACTTTGTACAGGCTCTGAGATATGACCCCATAAATATCATCAATTTCATGCTAAACAGACCTTAAGAGACACTTCGACCCAAAGTCATCGGCATCATTCGAATGACTATGTGTGGAAAATGAGGTTACCCCTAGCATTTACGTAGCCATTTGGAGCTATTAGAATAGACAATTCGATACGGATTGAAAGATACACAATGTTAGCCGTTTGAAGTAAGGAACACTTTGAGTTCTAACATCGACCAAGAATGTGTTGCCAAATTTAAACAAACTTGAATCTCTAAAAAATAAGATAGGCTATTATAGGCCCCAACAATACAGTCCTGTAACACTTGACAAATTGATACTACCTTGCACGGGATTTGAGATATGACCCCATAAAGATTGCTAATTTTATGTTGAATAGACCTTAAGGGACACTTCAGCATGGAGTCGTCGATGGCATTTGAATGACTATGTGTGGAAAATGAGGTTTCCCCTAGCATTTACCTAGCCATTCGGAGCTGTTGGAATAGACAGTTTGATGCTATGACAGATAGATTGAAAGATATGCAATGTTGGTCATTTGAACTGAGGAACATTTTGAGTTTTGACATCGACTGAGAATGTGTTTCCAAATTTAAACAAACTTGAATCTCTAAAAACAAAAATAGGCTATTGTAGGCTCTAGCAACATGGTCTCATAGCACCTAACAGCTTGATGCTACCTTGCACGGGCTCCGAGATATGACCTTGTAAAGATCATTGATTTCATGCTGAACAGACCTTGAGGGACACTTCGGCCTAGAGTCATCGACGATGTTCAAATGATTGTGTGTGGAAAATGAGGTTTCCCCTAGCATTTACCTGGCCATTTGGATCTATTGGAATAGACAGTTTGATGCTACGACCGACAGATTGAAAGATACACAATGTTGGCCATTTGAACTAAGGAATAATTTGAGTTCTGACATCGACTGAGAATGTGTTTCCAAATTTAAACAAACTTGAATCTCTAAAAACCAAGATATGTTATTGTAGGCCCCAGCAACAAGGTCCCATAGCACCTGACATTTTGATGTTACCTCGCATGAGCTCTGAGATATGACCTCGTAAAGATCATTGATTTCATGCTGAAGGGACCTTGAGGGACACTTTGGCTCGAAGTCATTGGTAGTGTTCAAACAACTATGTGTGGAAAATGAGGTTTCCTATAGTGTTTACTCGACCATTCAGAGCTATTGGAATAGACAGTTCGATGCGACGACTGACGGTTTGAAAGATACGCAATGTTGGCCATTTGAACTAAGGAACACTTTGAGTTCTGACATCGACCGAGAATGTGTTGTCAAATTTAAATGAAATTGAATCTCTAAAAACTAAGATAGCCTATTGTAGGCCCCAACAACATGGTCCCGTAGCACCTGACGTCTTGATGCTACCTCGTACAAGCTCTGAGATATGACTCTGTAAATATTGTTGATTTCATGTTGAAGGGACCTTGAGGGACATTTTGGCCCAGAGTCATTGGCGGTGTTTGAATGACTGTGTGTGCCAAATGAGGTTTCCACTAGTGTTTACCCAACTAGTTGGATTTTTTGGAACAGATGGTTCGATACTATGGCCGACGGTTTGAAAGATACACAATGTTGGCCATTTGAACTGAGGAACACTTTGAGTTTTTACATCGATCGAGAATGTCTTACCAAATTGAAATGAACTTGAATCTCTAAAAACTAATATAGGCTATTGTAGGCCTCAAAAACATGGTCCCGTAGCACCTAGTATCTTGATGCTACCTTGCACGAGCTCTAAGATATGACCCTGTTAAAATTGCTGATTTCATGTTGAAGGGACCTTGAGGGACACTTCGGCCTGGAGTCATCGACGGTGTTCGAATGACTATGTGTGCCAAACAAGGTTTCCACTAGCGTTTAACCAACCATTTGGAGTTGTTGCAATAGATGGTTCGATGCTACGACTGATGGTTTGAAACATATGAAATGTTGTCCATTTCAACTGAGGAACACTATGAGTTCTGACATCGACCGAGAATGTGTTGCCAAATTTAAATGAACTTGAATCTTTGAAAACTGAGACAAGTTATTGTAGGCCCCGGCAACATGGTCCCATAGCACCTGATGGCTCATGAATGGTGGGGTGTCAAATTATGCAGTACAAGCACTAGAATTGAGTTTTTTGGCATAGGCTGTGAAATTTTTGTATATAAACTATGATAGAGTTTGGGGATTTTTTAGTATTTAAATACATCTGTGGGATGTATTTTAGAGTTCAGATATATGGGAAGAATGGCTATGAAAAAGATATGTCCATATTTTCCTCGTTGTCAAAGAATGTAGTCCTTACAAGTATTTTAAAGGAGCAATGATTTTGTCACCAATTTTCCAGCAAAGGCATTTGGACCTGAAAAGGGAAAATGTGCAAAAAAAGGAATAGAACAACTGCAAGGGAAGAAGGTAAAACCTAGTAATGGAAGCAAATGTATTAATCTGGATAAACCAAAATGTAAACCTTCTGTTTCAAGGAGGGAGAAGTTGGAAAGGAAATGAGATAGTGCATCCTTGAATTGAGTTGGTTCCTTAAGGCTCTTCCATGGCCTTCCAAGTATTATGTGCCTGCAAGTCATTAGCATAACATCATAAAAAAAATTTATTAATAATGAGAAATATGTTTACAACTCAGCTCATTAGGAGCACTAAAGGAAAGAGCTAAGAAGAGAAAACCTCTGGTATTACCCCAAAAAATAGAAGAGAAAGGTTGTCATTAAATCTTACAAACTTCCCGTTATACATATGGGGTAATGCATGAGCAATTGATAGTCCACCCAATTTATAGTGCTATATAAATTTAACACTATAATATTTTTCATCTCCATTTAGTCCAATGAACTAATTGGATCTTCCCCACCCTTGATTGTCTCAAGTATTGCCTCGTGGTCTAACTCACAAACCTTCCAAAGAGTTTTATTATGTGGTCTTCCCCCATATCTGATCAAGTGGACATTTGATGCAACGATGAGCTTTGAATAATGAAGAATCTTTCTATGTGTCTCCTAATCCTCGAACAACCACAACCTAGGGTTCTTCATAGCATACTGTCTAAGCCATGTACCAGTTACAACCACTGCTCCTATAGGGCATTTTAATTCTTCACCATCGATAACCGAGTGATCCAATTTATTTTTTGCTTCAACACAATGACACAAATAATAATTTGTCCCTTCTTCATTGTCTTTAGGTGCAATAACAACAAAAACATGGCTTGTAATGATATAAACATAATGAGGATATTAGTTTACTGAATATTTATGATAAAGTACTAAATTTGAGATTATTTGCATGTGGAAAATTTACCTGGTTGTACTAGATCAGATAAGCAATCAAAGTCAATGGATGATTCCATTTCTATCAGTTGTATTGATTCATGGGGATGATAGGACACAAGTGGAATCAAAATATGTGTATATCATTCATCAACCCATTCCTTTGACTCACACCCATCCCAATCTTCATCTACACAAGATAAACAAAAGCACACTATAACTCGTGTGAGGATACTCCATGAACCTGCATTAAAACTTCTAAAAGTGTGTAGCTCACTTGATTCTATCAGTATACAACAATCCTCATATGGTGCAATGTTAGTTTCATCCTTCAACCAAAAAAATCTATGAACCATAGACTCACCTTCATTACCTAGACCCATTATAGCATTACACCACTGGACAATACATCCCACATCTGACAATGTTGCTTTCTCTTTGTACATTAATTTTTCATGTGCTAAGGCTCTTTTAATACATGCACCTACACCATCGTGCTCTCCCTTTCCATGACTAGCCTCTGTGAAATTCCACATATATTGAATTTCAATAATCTTATGCATTCTGCACAACCAATAAAACATCTAAGAATTCTTGAACTGTGATGCACAATTATCTAACCATATGATATGTCAATTATATTTTATGCCCTGTTAGCCAAATGACCATAAAATAGTTGAAAGCAACCATGTACAAACTCTGTAGAATGTGAGTGATCATCGCTGATATAAAAATGACACTCCCTTAATATCTTCCTATTCTCCTATGTACTATCAGGTGAATGCATGAATGCTATATGAATAAATATAGAAACCTATCAAGAGCTATAATACTTTGCTTGCACCTCATTCTGTAGTTGTAGTGTGTATTTCTCTACAAAGTCCACAACTAAAACAATGGTATCAAGTGGGAATGTGTCCTTGCACAACTCAAATTGCATATCCAACCATCACGCTCTATGTGTATGCCTTGCATACTCATAAATAATTTTTTGACTAAAACTGGTGATGAATTGATATGCTAGAATTTTTTCAATTACTAAATCACATCTTTTAGCCTCTTTTCCATCTTTTAGATTGTATTTTATGGTCTTATATTTTCCAAATTCCACTATTTCATTACTGATTGCATGCATACTGTCCATATGTTGACAAATTGGCAAATGTTGCAAACCTTCGCAATCTATGCATGTACCATTCAAGCATGAGAGCTTGTAAAATTTTTTACCATCCACTATTTCACATAAAATGGTAGATATTAATTCTCTTGAAGATCTAGGTGGGACATTTATGTTACAATCTTGCAAAATATTGTTAGAGTGCAAATCTACACATATATTCTTATAAACTTCAAAATGGTTAGAAAATTCAATATGTACCCTACAACAACAAGTTGTGCGTGTGATTTATCTTCACATAAAAAGGTTTACACATTTCAAAATATCTTTGAATAATTTTAATTTGAGGATACATATGCGTAAATTTTGTAAAACATTGTGTCTGAGTTGAATCCAAAATATGTTTTGGATGCGGAACATGAATTCGACTACAAATCCTCCTTACAACATCTCTTTGATTAGGAGATACCCGTGTGTTATTCTTCCAAAAATCTTGAATCAAGAATTTCAAAGCTTCAACAATTGCTTTATCTTTTTGCGGTAGTCTACCAGAAAATGCCCATAACTCATTTCTATTTGGATCTTCCACTCTTTGACGCCTTTCGAAGGCTCTCATTAGAGACTTTCTACTTATTTTCAATGTTTTTCTTGTCTTTCTAATGAGTCAAGATTTCTTCATTTGAGAGCTTACTATTTTTTATGTGAGTACACATCATGTGACATTACTATCTTTCGTGCATGATGTAGAACCCACACTCTCATATGCAGTCATTAGTTTATTTACAATAGATTTTTCACTTGACTCGTCCATCATTCTTAGCCCAATAATCTTCATGATGGGTCTAAATTTTAGATTTCTCGTCATTTCAACAAATAGTTGACATCTTCCTGTCATGTTTAAATTTTTAAAAAATGATCTCCAAATAGGATTAGCATTTCTTTGACAAGTACACTTGGGAATCTTGTCAAGCATTGCTTGCAAAATGTTAGTATCAATATCAATCAAATAATTTGGCTTTCTATAAATAATTCTAGGAGCATCAAAAACATTATGTGTGAATTGTGTACCATCTTGAGTGCCTTCAACATGACACGATATTGTGCCTACACCTTGGGATGTAGATAATATTGTGCCTTCAAAAGGATACAATTGTGTACCTCCACTTTGGGATGTAGACAATGGTGTGCCTTCAACATGAAACAAGGGGGTACATACACCTTGGGATGTAGACGATGGTGTACCTTTAACATGATACAAGGGTGTGCCCACACCTTTGGAAGTAGACAATGGTGTTCCTTCAACATGATACAATGGTGTGCCTCCAACATTGGATGATGATGTCTCTTCAACTTGGGAACTCATAGATGATGTGCCCACATCTTCATAATTCAATTGTTTTGTTGCATGCAAGTTTCTCATTCATTGTCTTTTTGTTTCCAATTCCAATTCTCTCTTACTTTGTATTGATGTTTCATGTTACTAATCCAAAGAAAAATTTTCTTCTATGGTATCCAATTTTTTTGTTCACGGAGTTGTCTCATTCTTTCCCTTTTCTTCTCTTTCTCTCTTTCATGCTCTTCCGGTGTTAAAGTTTTTGCTCGTTTTCTTGGCATGATGATGATTTCTACATATGAATTGATTACAATAAATTTATTATAATTATATCAAACTATGTATTCAACAAGTCTATATCATACCAATTATAAACCAAAAGACTCTTTATTCATATTTAACATGTAAAATATTAAAAAACTTATCTCAATCGATAAATTTTGATGAAGAATGATAGACTTTCACAATTCGATGTTGATTTTTGAACAAAAAGATGGTGTAAATTGATAGAATATGCTTATTTGTCACCTTCAAGATCATGAAAAGTGAATATTTGTCAGATAAAATGCAAAAATAGGACAGCATATAAAAAAAGTGGGCCTCTTTCACAAGATCTTTAACACATAAGACCATTTTTTTTAGTCTTACATAGCGCGCACGCACTATAGCATGTGCGCCCTATGTGAAAACACAAAAATGTAGTCCATATACTTACATAGCACACAAGCGCTATAGGGCATGCACCCTATGCAAAACTAGAAAGAGAGAGATAAGGGAGAGAGAGAGAGATCTCTTCCTCTCACTCTGATGATTTCTCCTCACAATTGAAATCTATTACTTAAATAGGGTGCATGCGTTATAGGGTTCACGCCCTATGGAAGTCATAGATTTCCATAGTGCACATGCCCTATAGCGCGCACGCCATATAGGGAGCACATGCATGGTAAGGCATTGGAATTTACCAATCCTAAGGCTTGGATTTTCCTTGGAGATCCAACCCAAAGGCTTGGAGGATTCAAATAGGCTTGAGATGTGTTTTCCAATAGACATACAAAAAAATGACAACTTTTTTTGTGTGCTCTTTGTCAGGTTTACTCATGGTTCAATAACGTAAAAATCAGATGGCATGATATTGTAGATCTCTCTCTTAGCTATCTAAGCATATAATTTATTTTGAATTCTTATTATGTTAAGTTTTTCATCTCTAATTTCTTTTGTGTGTATGTCTATTTTTTGTAAAAAACCAACGTGTAGTATTTTGAGCATAGATTTTGGCTCATTCATTGAATTTTGCAACAAGTTACATTTTTAGAAACTAGACTCCATTCTACACACTTTAAAAAAAAAAAAATTTGATTTTCGATTAGTTTTAAATGATTTCTAAGGGGAGCACATAGAAATTTCATATTTTTAGGATTGTGCACTTCGTAAATTCATCAAAAATTATACATTCATCAAAAAATTAGCAAAAAAATCTAGGATAAACTACGTGATGTTAGCTAACTTCTCACTGGAGAAATTAAAAAAATTCAAAAAAAAAGTTAACATTTTAGGGGGAGCACACCAGACGCTATGTTATGTTTTTTTCACAAAAAATAGGACCACTTTTTGTGCTCCCCCTTTTTGAGGGCCTTAATCTGCACCATTTTCAAAATAAATTAGTAGTTTAGGAACTACATTCTGAGTATTAAAACTCTTGTTGTTGTCACATCTTAAAATTTTGAGTCTAACTATCTACAATTTCTTGTTGAAGTTCAGAGTTTGCTGATTTCAAGAAAAAAGTGGCATCTTAAACCCCCTTTTTGGTCCCCCATCTTTGTGAACTTACCCTACTTCTTTCCATAATGAAATATAAGGTTTTATCCTTTCTTCATATTCTCCATTGATTGATTCATTTGTGCAATTATCTTCTTGTAGTTAATCAATTTGGATCTTTCCTTTGGGAATTTGGGGTGAAGAAGAAGATCTTACATTCCCCCTCCCCTTCCATTTTTACATCACATCACATTACACCCATTTTTATTTCTTACATTTTGGTGAACCCGCAATAGATAACTCTTTCTTTTTGGTGTTAGATGCTTTGCTTCTTTTCCTTAAGATTAGCTTTCTTTTATGCTCTTGCATTTTAAAATTTTAAAAAAAATCTATACATTCTACAAAATACAAAAACAATTTCTTGCATTTCAATTCACTATGAAGATCTTTAAGATTCTTTGGTGTGTGGCTATTTTTCTTATTATTCTCCTCTTAGCATCTCTTTATCATACTTATGATGTTTATGAGAGTATCATCCATTTCATTATGTTTGTCACTCTTCATGTTTCACTTGCCTATGCTATTGTGAGGTTGACTGATACTAGTCTTCCTACTTTCTAAACTTTCATTAAAGATTTATGTGGTAGACTTATCATTCTTTTGGATTGTGTGAAGAATTTGGTAGATGATACACCATCTCCCAATCTTCCTAATCCTACTCCTATACTTCCTAATCTAGTTCCTAATATTCTTAATCCTAATCCTATCCTTCCTAATATGATTATGATGAGGCTCAAACTATGGTTCATGATGCAGATATGCAAGAATTCTTTGATTTACCTACTCCAACAAACCATGATGGTATTAAAGGGAAGGGTAAAGAAACTTCTTCTAAACCTATCATTTCACCTTACATGATGTTTTCTCATGATCATGATAAACAATCACCTCCTGCAGAAGCTTTACAAGACATGTACACTACAAGATATAATATGATGGCTAAACAAGGTTATAAAGGTTTAGGGATTGGCGTTAATGAATATGGTATTAAATATCTGGTTCATATATCCCCTAAAAAAGATATGCATGGTCTTGGTTGTTCAAAATCTCAATTTAAGGTGGCTTATTTTGTTCGTCATCCTCCTCTTCATCTTCTTCTTCCAACACCTACTTTAGATTACCATGATACTCCTCAAGATGTGACTAAGAAAGTGTATGTTTAGTTAATGAATTCCAAGAAAGAAATCTTTAAACCCATGCCAAAAGATGCTCTCTCCAAGTACAAATGTCCTTTTCACTGTAGTAATACACATTTACTTGCTGATTGTGTGCATTTCAAGTTGTATATTAGAGCAAGAGTTGCTTTAGGAATTATATCCCACTCTCGTGCAGTTTTACAATTCCAAGTCATAATTTTTATAAGGGATATCCCCTTGACTCTTCCCTAATGTAGATATTTTCTCCTCTTGTCTTTTGATTGGGGTGCAAGAGGTATTTCATCCAGTCTTCTAGGATCCATTATTCTCTTAGCATATATGTTTTCTTGAGCTTAATTGGTATTCTTCCTATCTTTCCTCTTTATGGTTTTGCAAATTATGTTCATAATCATCCATAGTTCTCATTTTAAGATATCTTTTCTAAAGATATTTTTTTGGAAAAATTATCCCTTTCTTTCATCTTTGGGGAGCAAGGTTCTTCCTTCTTTTTCTTTGTCTAGGAATTTTCTTTCCCTAGCTTATTGGCATTTGTTTATTTTGCAAATATTATTTCATTATACTGACAGAGTTTTTAGCGATGGATATCCTTTTATGTGAGAGGTTTTTTTCCTAGGTCACCACTGCTTCTTTATTTTGAAAATTATGTTCTTGATAAACTCTTTCCCTTGTTGTAGGATTAGATTTTGATTCCTTCATTCTGAGATTCCTCTTCCTCTTGATTACAGGGGGCTTGATGATTGAATCTTGGGTCCCTCTTTGTTTTTCTTTGAAAGATGATATTTTATCTAAAGCATTCCTCTATGGTGGGGGTCTTCTTGATAAGATCTCTTTCATTTTTAGGATCCTTTTTCCATAAGTGACATATCCTTTTTAATGATTATCTATGCTCTTGGATGTAAGGGTCAATACCCTTTGCTAATAATATAGTGTACATTGTTGCTAATAGAATATCTCCTTACTTTGTGAAGTAGGTATCCTCCTTTCTCTTCCTTATCTTGGCTAGTAGGTAGCCATGCTAATGAGGGGGGCATATGTAAGGGTGAGAAACTAGATTCAAAGATTCACAAAAGCCACAACTTGGGACTTAAATAAACAAATTAAAGGATGAAACTTGTGAAGGGAGAGGACATAAAGACCTGACCAAGTCAAAAAACTTAATCTTTGTGAGATAATAACATAATTAGGTTATAAGGATAAAATTAGGATATATATTTTTCCCATCTTGTCAAAAACACAAAGTAATAAGGTCTTTGAGTTCTTCTTCTAGGAATCTATTTGACTTCCTCTTCATCATCCATGGATATGAATCTAGGTGTGCCACCTTTGTATCCTAGACCTTGACTTCTTCGTACTCCTATCATTTGTCTCATTTGTGTCATTGTTCATCCTCCTAAATCCTTTAGAGAAACATGTCCAACGTATTCCATCTCTCAAGTTAGTGTGGTTTATTATATTCCTCCTATTTGTAGACCAAAGAAAGAAAAGGAACCAATGTTGAGTGGTCCTAAACCATCATCCCCACAAGTTTTAATTGGTAATAAAATAAATCATTGTGACATAGAACACTGATGAAGACAATGTGCTAAGGTTCATGAACTTTCTTCACAAATTGTTTCCTCTCCTATGTCATTCAGTATCGCCTTGGTTCCCTTTTCCACACCCTCACCTAAATGTATGAGGAACCATACATTCATCTACTTCATAGAGATTGAAGTTGACTAAGCATAATTATTCTTCTTCATCTCCACTTCATACAAGATATCTTAGTGTAATTAATTTGGATGATGGTGTTGATAATAATATTGAGAGTAATGATTTTGATTTTATATGTGAAGTTGTTGACAGTAATTATTAAATCTTCATTGTTTTCAAAATCTTTGAACCTTACTCCAAGTGACCCACATAGAAATTCATTGTTAAAGCATGATTCTTATTTTATCCTTGTGATAGCTCCATCTACCACACTTGTTGTTGCTCCTCTAGCATCTTGTCAACCTTCATAAAAAGATATTGAGCAAGATTGCAGATAACTTGCTCGGGTAGCTCTCTTCTGTAGTAGATTCTTTTGTGTTTTCTTATTTGTAATGTGTTCCCCTTGATGTGATGCTTGGCATGTCTTTTTGTTTTGTTAAGAAAACCTTGGACAACCATTCTTTCTTTTGTTTGTGCAAGGCAATGAAGGGAGAAACCATGTCATGGTACTCATCTATTTGTATCATTATTCTTTTATATAGTGTATACATGTGTTGTAAATGAGCTCTTATCACATTTGTGCTCATGTTTACTAGTTGAGGATGATGTAAAGAATTAAAATCTTTTCTCATTTTTGTCTCTTCCATACTGACCAAAAAAGACTTATTTTGTTCATCATATGTTCTCTTCTTCCATTGTGTTTGTAGCTCCACTTCCTTTGGGGGATGAGGTCAATTCATTACAATGATAATAGATTACATTATTTATTGGATGCATATACTAACCTTAGATAGTGGGTCTCTTTTGTGCTCTTTTATGTTTTGTGACTATCACTCTTTGATTTACCAATGTTTGGGGGCTTCTGAATATTGTGGTGTCCTTGTGTTTTAGATGTGTGTATGCTACCCTAAACAAAAAAATGTGTTTTAATATGTTTTGAAAGATGTAATAAAAAATTTATAATTAATTCTTTACTTTAAAAAGTTTAAAAAAATGCATTATATGAATACTACTATATTGAAATTTCAATTTTTTACCAAATAGAATTTTTTTATAAAAAAAGTACCACTATGTATGAAAGTTTGGTTTGAAGTTTGATGTATTTAATAGTAACTATGTTGATGGAGATTTCCAAGGAGCGTATTGACAAGGGAGTAAGAGAATTCTGAGGTGTGTTAATAAAATCAGGGGATATGATATTTCATATAGTGGAACGAGTTTAGGCTAGTTAGATACACAAATAGTGATTGGATGAGAGAAAATGATCCAGGGGCATCTTGGGTGTAAGAGCAATCTTGCATCACCCAAAAAAAAATATTTTTGGTTTCTTTTCAATAAGGGCTATCTTGTGAAAAGCTGCTATTTTTGGAAATTTACTATTTTTAGTAAGTTTTCCGTACGATCTCAGAATGTTCTAATTTCACCTATGGAGGTTCATTTTGGTTTTATCAGCCTGTCAGTAAAGTTTCATTGCTAGATCAAGTCTAGTTTTGAAGATATTGAAAATTTTCGGTATTGGAAACAGGGTACAAAAACTTTGAACTCAGTTTTGAAGACTTTAGAGGCCTTGGATGAGGTCAAATTTTTGGTTGAATGAAGCTTGCTTGACTCAGGTGTTGTAGATCTCTTTGTTCCCTTTCTGAAATGGGGTTATAAAATTCAATCGGGTCAACAGGTGATGACTTATGGTCTCCGGAAGTTGGGCCACCTGAAATGGCGAAAAATAAATTTCCTTCAAAATTTTTGTTTGGGTTTCAAAAGCTATTTTGAGCTGACTTTGATGTAATAAATTGAAAAATGAAATAATTATAAGGTTGGTCAGCCTTAAGAGCTAAATTTCTAGAACCTTCTCGGGTGGTGGAAATTGCCTATATAAAGAAGGTCTATAATGTTGTCTAGGGCAGTTCTAGGTAGATCTGGGTAATGATTTGAGGCTTTGTCCTATAGAATATTGTAAGGGAAATGCCCATGTGGCTTTGCATATTGTAATTCTAAAAATTTGTAATTCCACATTTGTGGAGATAATAAGAAGCCCATTTTATGTTCTTGCAAATTGTTGTTGTTCTCTATTTCTATTATGTGTTTGTGGTATTAAGGGGAGCACCCTTCATTAGAAAATCAAAATAAGTGTTTCACTTAAGTTCTTAATCATTTCAGGGGATTCAAAGAAAAAATGTGTATTTTTCTTTTCCATAGTTGAAACTAAATATGAATCACCAAATTTAACCCCATGTCCCCATGTTAAATGAATTTTCTTCTTAAATTTAAGCATAGAATGTTCCCATCTCTTTTTAATTTGCCTATTAAAAAAATTGGATTTGGTTTTTGTATTAACTATAAGGACATCAAAATGTACAAAAAGAGGCAGAGCCTCAACCCGAGAGAATCAAAGTAGTAGAGTTTAATGGCAGCTCATAACAAAAAAAAGGATATAATGAGACTAATGCAGAATATCATCAGTCTACGCAGTCCAACCCAAATTGTCTTCCATCCAAACAATGTTCTTCTCTTGGATTTGGGCCAGCATGTTGATTTGGTCATCTGTAGCATTCTTGTTCTTTTTAACCTCCTGGTTGAGATTCTTCAAAGTCTCCTCAAAGATAGCAAGGTTGTCCATGTGTCTTCTCCATTCATATGCATCTTTCATCTCAAACATGTAAACTATTGGAAACTGCAATTGAAGCAATTGTTGTATTGTCATTGATGTCAAACCTTAACTGGTAAGACTGTTGCTACTTAGGAAAGTACTATATCTATTTGATTGTTGAGAATGGGATAGGCAAGGTTGGTAACAATAACACCTAAGGAAAGGTTGAGTTATCTTGATATCACAATGAGTACTTGATTATGTTGCACAATGATGAGATAATGTATTGTTTATCTTAGTAAGAATGAAGACTAAACTGGTAGGTTTAACCGAGCAAAAGTGGAGAAATCTAGTTTAAGTCGAGTGATGTTAGTGTCGACTGAGTTAGTGTATGCCAAGCAAATTCAGTGTTGACCGAATATCAGTTAATTGCTGAGGAAGACAGTGTTAGTCAAGGAAATAGTTTTAGTATTGACTGAGCTTTCTAGTATAGACTGAGAATTTGAACACAGTATTGACCGAGCGTCAGTATTTTTACATTTGAGGGGAATTCAGATTTTCGGCTGACATCGTTAAATTCTTAAATTATGTAAAATGTGTTGACTTTATTTATTGATTGTATGAAAGCATTTAATGCACTATAAAATGTTTTATTGTAAATCTTTAAGAGATTTGAGATGTTTCTAGAAATGAAGTCGAAGAACATAAAGCGGGTAGATTCAATGAATCTGACCTAACCCTAAGATCGATGAAGGAGATTAAGCGGAAAAAGATGTATTGACCTAAATGAAGTTGTATTTAGGGAACCTAAGCATGAGGCTGAAACATACAGAGGATACTAGAGATGTTATTAATGGTACAAGCAGAGAAGGCTGAAGGAGAAGAGTTATGATTGCTTGAGGAGAATACCGAGAAGATCAGTGATGGAGATGGAAAAGGTTAACAGTCAATAAGCTAGTATATGTGTACAGAATTGGATCTGATATTTGCAAAGTGAGTTGTATGTTTTTTAGATCATTACTACTACTACTTTCTAACCATTGTAACAATCAAAATCCTTTTAACAAAGGTTGACCTAATAGTCATATGTTTAATCCTTTGAACAAGGTTGCATTCTAATGGAGTGTATGTCAATCCTATAACAAGATGCACATTTAACAGAGTGGTTTAAATCCTTTAACTGGGTCACACCTGACTATGTTTTTGTAACCTTTGACAAGGTTGGCTTTTAACCGAGCTCACTTCAAAAGAGTGAAAATAATAGTAGCATGTTACAAAGTGGTTTTTCCCAAATTGGGTTTCCACTATAAATCCTGGTGTCAATACTTGTGTGAATGTTTTGGTTTGAACATTTATGTGTTTTACAAGTTAGATACAACTGGGTAGTGGACTACAATGTTATATGTTTCTTTTATGCAATCAGTAATGACCAAGTAGCTATTGATTGCTAGATCTGATTTGTTGAAGTGTTTTTAAAGTTTGTTTTATACATCTGGACCTGAGAACAACTGATTCACCCCCCTCTCTACTATTCTAAATCATATTAACAATTGGTATCAGAGCTGTGGTGCTTAATGTTGGTGCTTATAGAGAACAAGTTTGAAGGCACTTGAAGAAAATGATCAACATGTAAAAGGAGGTACCAAAGCTGAATAAGGAGAACTTTCTTGCATGGAAAAGTTTGATGAAGCTGCATCTGGCCGACATTGGAGATTCTGCAAAATATTACATTGAGCATGAGTATACCACACCTGTTGCACCCCTGACTGCCGAGGAAATTGATGTAGGAGCATCCTAGGATTCTTGGCAATCCTGTATCAACCAAAAATATGTTTGTCTTTGGAGGTAGATTGTTAGTTTTGATCTTGGTTTGGTGGAATACTTGCTCGGTTTGGGAGACTAGTTGCTTAGTTTCTATGGTCATCAGGGTGCTTAGTCTCTGAAGGATGCTCGGTAACTAAAGGGATTAGTTTCCTGGTGCTCGGTAATAACTGTGTTGCTCGGTCATGCTTGGCATGGTCGATTGACTGGCGTTTGGTTATTTCCTCTGTTGCTCGATGTTCTTTCTTACCGATGGGTTTGTTTTGATGAATTAGCTTGGTGAACTAGTGCATTTAATTTGGTTCATGCTCCTCGAGTTATGGATTGACCGTTGGACATGTGGGGACCCAGATCTGGCATGTTGCATTCTTCTATGTGGATCTGATGACCGTTTGGGGCCATCTTGGAGAGTTTATTTATTGTGTAAGACAATTTGTGAGCCAACTAATGTTTTGGCATTTAATATTTGTATATCCTATTGAGCTGACTTGTGGCTAGGATTTGGTATTTAAATAGGTGCTTGGGTAGTTGATTAGGGGTAGTTTTCTTTAGGAAGAAGGAGTTAGTAGCCTGCGAGCTTAGGAAAAGGAAGATTTCTTGGAACTTGTGAGTACAAGTTTAGATCTTTTCTGGGCCTATCAATGTCCTACCAAGTTGTAGACCTGGACTAACTAGAGTTGGTGAAGTTGTGGAATTGATTTAGATCCTGTGAGATCTTGTAGTTGTTACTTGCTTTGTATCTGGCCAAAATCGGGAAGGCCTTACAACCTGACACATTGCATGTAATTGATGATTTGATGAATAAAGACTTTTGTTTCATATCACATTTGTTATTGTTATTGTAATTCCACTGCATATTGGTTTGGCTGCAAGGTTGGTCTATCCTTCATTGGATTCTCCAACCTTGACTACATCAGGTGGTATCAGAGCGAAGTTTGTTCCTGATTGTGAAAATTTAGTTCTTGTGGGAGTCAAGTGGATCTTGTGTGCCTAGATCTCAATTGGAAGATACCTCTGAGGAGAAATTGTGAGACCTCAGAGGAAGAAGTTGCTAGAGAGTTCAGTCTTGATGATTTTAGGGCTTTGCAGAAACAAGTGCAAGACCTACAAGAGGAATTGAGAAAGAAGAAGCCTACCTTGAAAGAGGATAGTGATGATGAATCTGAGGAAGATCATTTTGAAGAGGTTGTAGAAGAAGCTAGAGATCCAAAAGAGAATCGTATCTTAAAAGCTATGTCTAAGATTGGAAAGAGACCTAAAATTGAAGTTTCTGCATATTCTGGAAGCCTTAGGCCAGAAGAATTGATTGATTGGATCAATGAGATTGATGAATACTTTGAGTATGAAGAAATTGAAGATCCTGATAGAGTTAGATTTGAAAAGACTAAATTGAAGGGTCATGCAAATATTTGGTGGAGGGAAGTTCAGTTGGAAAGAGGTAGAAGAGGAAAAGAAAAGATCACTAAGTGGAACCGAATGGTTGACAAGTTGAAGAAGCAATTCATTCTAATGGATTATGAATTGGAAATGTTTAAAAAGATGCAAGCTTTGAAGCAGACTAACAAATTGATACAGGAGTATACTGAGGAGTTTTACAGAATCCTGATTAGGATTGGTCATTCTGAAGTAGAGAAAGAAAAGGTTACTAGGTGTGTCTATGGTTTGAGACCTAGTATTCAAGAAGAATTACGTACTGTTCAATTGACAACAATAGGAGATGCTTATCAGATGGCATTAAAGATTGAAGAAAAGCTGAATAAGAAGTTTGAAGGTAGACATAATAGTAGGAACCAAGTAGGTAAGACTGGTGAAACAATTGCTGAAGGTAATGTGACAGAGAACCCTAAGCCTAATGTTGGATCTAGTAGTGGTCAAGTTACTAAGAATGCTGGACAGAGAGGAAGGTGGAAGAATGAGTTCACTAGTACTTATTATAACTATAGCGAAGCTAGTCATAGAAGTTGGCAGTGCTATAAGGAAAGAGTTGTGTTAGTGGCTAAAGAAGACATTGAGAATGTTCCAGAGAAGGGTGAATGTCTTTTCACTAGAAGGTTAGCTGCATGTATCTCTGAACCGTTGCAAAAAAGAAATTTGTTCAGGACCAGATGCAAGTGCAAAGATAAGGTATGTAATGTCTTAATTAATGGTGGTAGTTCTGAGAACTTTGTTTCAGAAGAAATGGTTAATAAATTGAATTTGGAAAGGAGGAAGCATCCTAATCCTTATCAAATTAGTTGGATACAAGATGTTTCTAAGGTTAAAGTTGAAGAGAAATGCTTGGTTAATTTTTAGATTGGATCTTACCATGATGAGATATTGTGTGATGTGTTGCCTATGGATATCTATTATCTGTTGCTCGGTAGACCTTGACAGTTTGGTAGAAATGTGTTTTTTGATGGTCATGCTAACACCTATGTGGTTAGGCATGGAGGAGCTCAGCATAAGCTGATACCTTTACAGGAGATAGGGGTTAAAGGATGTGGAGTTATCAAGTGTTGTCCTTATGACAAACCTCAAGAGCAAAGGGTGGAGGGACCTATTCCGATAGAGTCTAGTCTGAAGGAGAAGGAGAATGATATCTTTGAAGAGTCTGTTGAGATCAAGAAGCAGATGGTTTTGCTGATAGAGGTGGTTCAGTAGATGATGACATTTATGACATAGGAAGATGCGAATGATACTCAGTTAGTTAAGGAGGATGAACCTTACTGAGACACTGCTGTGGTTGGTGGTGGTCATAGTTAGATGCTATTAGTTGCTAACTAGAAAGATCAAAGAAGTGGAAAATAGAAGAACTTGTTGCAGGAAGAGATGGATAAAGTGAAGATTACTTCGGATGAAGAACAAAAGGAGATATGGGTAAAGAATAGATTTGGCATACCTATTATGATTCCCTTGAGGTGTTCTAGATTTCTTTATAAGAAAACCATTTTTACCTTAGGTGTTTGATGCAGGAGCATCCTAGGATTCTTGGCAATCCTGTCTCAACCAAAAATATGTTTGTCTTTGGAGATAGATTGTTAGTTTTGATCTTGGTTTGGTGGAATACTTGCTTGATTTGGGAGACAGGTTGCTTAGTTTCTATGGTCACCAGGGTGATCATTCTCTGAAGGACGCTCAGTAACTAAAGGCATCAATTTCCTAGTGCTCAATAATAACTGTGTTTCTCGGTCATGCTTGGTGTGGTCAGTTGACTGGTGTTCAGTTATTTCCTCTGTTTCTCAGTGTTCTTGCTTACCGACGGGTTTGTTTTGATGAATCATCTTGGCCGACTAGTTCATTTAATTTGGGTCATGCTCCTTGAGTTATGGATTGAGCGTTGGACATATGGGGACCCAGATCTAGTGTGTTGCATTCTTCTATGCAGATCTGATAACCGTTTGGGGCCATCTTGGAGAGTTTATTTATTGTGTAAGGCAATTCATGAGCCAACTGATGTTTTGGCATTTAATATTTGTATATCCTATTGAGCTGACTTGTGGCTGGGATTTGGTATTTAAATAGGTGCTTGGGTAGTTGATTATGGGTAGTTTTCTTTGGGAAGAAGGAGTTAGTAGCCTGCGAGCTTAGGAGAAGGAAGATTGCTTAGAAGTTGTGAGTACAAGTTTAGATCTTTCTTGGGCCTATCAGTGTCTTGCTGAGTTGTAGACCTCGACTAATTGGAGTTGGTGAAGTTTTGGAATTGATTTAGATCCTGTGAGATCTTGTAGTTTTTACTTTCTTTGTATTTGGCTGAAACCAGGAAGGCCTTACAGCCCGGCACATTGCATGTAATCGATGATTTGATGAATAAAGACTTTTGTTTCATATCACACTTGTTGTTCTTATTGAAATTCCATTGCATATTGGTTTGGCTATAAGGTCAGTTTGTCCTTCATTGGATTCCCCAACCTTGACTGCATCAGAAATGAAAGCTAAGCAAGAACACAACTAGACAATGTTGGAGATTGCATCTGCCCTAAGTTATCTAGAATTTGAAGACATCAAAGATTGCAGTAATGCAAAGCAAATTTGGGACACCCTTGCAACCATCTATGGTGGTGACATAAATGTATTGAGAGCAAAAGTTGAGAGCCTAAGAGGTAAATTTGATGAAATGAGAATGCAAGAAGGTGATAATATTGCACAATATCATGGTAGAATAAAAGAAGTTGTAAATTCTATTAGAGGAGAAAATGGAACTATTGTTGATGAAACTATAGTTGGAAAAGTATTAAGAACTCTACGTCCTATATATGCTATCAAAATTTTAGCAATTCAAGAATCTAGATGTAACCCTACCAACACTCTTACTTTGGAAAGTTTGGTCGGAAAGCTTACTACTTTTGAACTTTCTAACTATGATAATTTCACTATTGGTAATATTGGAAATGTTGAATCTGCTTTTAAATCACAAATGATTCTGAGCAAGTCAAAGAAGGAAAAAGAAAGATGCATAAGTGAAAGTGAAAGTGACAGTGACACATCTGATGAAGAACTTGAGGATCTAGAAGCTCTTATGGCTAGAAGACTAAGAAGGGGAAAAGGAAAATAAAAAGGTAAACTCCCTATTATATGTTTTTCATGTAATAAAGTTGGTCATATAGCTGCTAGATGTCCTGATAGGAATGATAAGGATGAAGAAAGAGATAACAAGCACAAAGATAGAACAGATGATAGAGGCTATCGAAGGTACAAGGACTACAAAGGAAAAGGTCAAAAATCTTGTTACGTTGTTGAAGAAGAGACTGACACTGATAATGATGATTTTGAAATTGAGTTTGTCTATGTTGCAATGAAAGATGAGTATGATGAGGATGAGAAAACTGCATTGATTTCCTATGTGAACAAGAATGATAAATGGATTATTGATAGTGGTTGTTCACATCACATGACTGGTGACAAGAGTAAGTTTGATACCTTACATCATTATAAAGATAGAAGTGTGAAATTTGGTAATGATGCACCATGTCCTGTTAGAGGAAAAGGTTTGATTAAGTTGACTGATAAGATCTCTTGTGAAAATTCATATTGGGTTGAGGGTCTTAACTATAATCTGATGAGTGTTGCATAGCTTAATAGTACTGGCTACCGAGTGGAATTTCATCACAAAAAGACTAAAATATTTGATTCCATTGGTGAACTGATCAGAAGTGGAGAACAGACTAGAGGTAATTTGTTCTATCTTGACCTATCTGAAGGAACATGTATGATTGCACAACTTGATGATATTTGGTTATGGCATAAGATGCTATGTCATGTTAACTTTGATAATCTGGTAGAAATTAGCAAAAAGAAGAAAATGAGAGGTCTACCTAGATTGAAGAAACCTGAGAATGTGATGTGTAAAGAATGTCAGTTAGGAAAGATGACAAAGTCAATTTTCAAGAGCAAAACCTTTACTTCTAAGAATACTTTAGATTTGGTTCATACTGACCTTTGTGGACCTATGGGTGTAAAAAGCTACTATGGTGCTAGATATTTTATTTTCTTTGTTGATGATCTTACTAGGATGATGCATGTAATATTTTTAAAAGAAAAAATCAGATGCTTTTTAATTCTTTAAGTGGTATTTGGCTAAGGTTGAAAAAGAGATAGGAAGAAACCTGAAGTGTCTGAGATATGACCGAGGTGGAGAATTTATATCCAATGAATTTAATATGTTTTGCAATGATAGAGGGATCAAAAGACAGATGTCTACACCTAGGACTCCTCCACAAAATGGTATAGCAAAAAGGAGGAACATATCTATCTTGGATTGTGCAAGGACATTGTTGATTGAAAAGAATGTGGCACAGAAATACTGGAAGGAAGTTGTAAGTACAGCTGTTTACACTCTCAACCAAGTATAGATCAAGAAAGGTACAATCTGACACCTTATGAGTTATGGCATGGGTATGCACCTAATGTAAAGTACTTTAGAATTTTTGGAAGTAAGTGCTACATACTAGAGGACAATAGGAATGGAAAATTTGATGCTAAAAGTGATGAAAGTATTATAATACCCCAAAATTGGCACCTATTTAATTTCATCAATTTTGGTGCATTATCTCAATTTTACATCACCAAAGTCCTAGTTCCCTAGGCAATTTTCTCTCTCCTATCTAACTTAATTTGACTTGATGTCAATTGCAAAGACCATAAATTGCAATAATCAAATATTAATATTAATTCCTAAAGTCCTTGACTTTAATTAGCTAAATTACCTCTATGATAATTTAATTTAGTTCTAAAGTCCTAAGCACTTTGAATTAAATTAAAATCTACCCCTTTGGCTAATTACCCTTAAAAAGGAATTAATAAATATTTATTTAATTGAATGGACACCTCTTTATTTGAATTTAATAATTCAAATTACTCGAAAGGTCACTCCCCACATGTGGAAAATTTCATTCTTTTAATTAAATAATTCATACCTTTTTGTCTCAAAGGGGAATGAAGAGTCAGGAGTTTCAAATCAAGAAACTCTTCATTCCTCTTCGGGCTTCTCTATTTAATGAACCTCTTTTTCTCATTCAAGAGAGAGCAATTTTTTAGAGCGTCTACACTATAGACATTTTTTTAGTCTCATTTGATTCATTGTTTTCAAACTTTTTATTGCATTTATTAGATTAATATCTCATTATTAGTATAATCTTTACATCACATTTTAGACTAAATTTGCTTATTTGTTCTTAGTTTAATATCATATTTGTTTCAAGTTCTTAGATTAAGTTGCATCTCATCTTTATTTTCAAGCTCTTAGATTAATTGCATCCTCATTCTTAGATTAAATTGCACTTCATCTTAGATTAATTTCATCTTGCTCATCTTTATTGCTTTTTGGAAATCCTCCATTTTTGAATTGGTCTCCCGGCTATTGGCTCTTGTTCTGAGAGTATTCAAACACCCCATTCACATAGGAGGCAACAGGTCGCCTCACCATGGAATTTGGATTGAGTTCTTCATACTCTCTCCCAAATTCTATCAAGTGAATAATGACCATATTGTTTTGTGCCTGATTTAGAGGTCACATTCAGTCACATACATTTTGGCACCCACCGTGGGGCAGAAAAGATCAATTTCTGGCCTCATTCTTGATTGGTTTTTTAGTATTAGTGTTGGTTCTGGGCCTTGTATGACCATGTACAGCCTAGAAACCTTTTAATATATTAATGGATGGATATAATGATGAATATTATTTCTCATGTTTTTGGTTTGGTTCATTTTTATAAAGAAATAAATAAGTTATGATCATTTTGGTGAAAGTGGGTATTTGCAGATTTGAGATTCTCTGAATACAGTCAGATTGAAACATCTGGTACGGACAAATTGTGAAGAATAAGGATCTTTAATAATATTCATTAGAAAGATACATGAATTAGATTTCATTTCCTTTTATTTTGAGTCATTTTTATGCATATTTGTGAAAGTTATGGGCATTTGAGTGAAAACTAGTTTTTAACAATCTGCATTGGAGTTGCAGGCAATGATTTGCTCTTAGAAAATGATTTATGAATGGAAAAAATAAATAGCTTACATATTTAGAAATGAGATTCATTAATAGTTACTTTGAATTTGGTTTGGTTTCATTTGAATTCTTTTTGAGAAAGATATGTGATTCCCTAGGCAGGGTTTGGTGTTTTATATCTGATTTATGATAGAAAAATTGCAGTCTGAAAAGGTTATTGGTTGAGGAACCAAATGGAATCATAAGACCTTATAATTTTGGGAAATGGTAGTTCTTGATGTTAGCTAAAAACTTCATTCTTTCCAGAAATTTTAATATTGTGATTTTATGGGCCAAATAAATCAATCTTTAAAGACTATCTTGAAGACAGCAATGTTACATATCTTACAGTTTGTCATTGATTTGTCTTGATTCTGTACTTTCGGATGTGTGCTAAATGCTGGATTGCAGATCTTTGGACCTAAGGTGAGTTCTTAAAATCTCTATAACACTTGGTTTGGGCATAAAATTAATCTCTCATGTGTTTGTCTTGAGTGTTACATGCTTTCATAGAACATTTTTCAATTGATGCTCTTAATGGAAAATGAACGAGCATAGATTTGCTTTCATACAAGTTTGTGTAAGTAAATGCTTGTGTTTAAACATTAAGTAATTTTTGGTTTCAATTATCAAAACATCTCATTGAGTAATATAGGGCATGAATTCATTCCTAGTTTACATGAAGAGTTAAATGCACCACTTTGTGGACTCACTTCATGTTTACTTGGAAAGTTAAATATTCCATGATTCAAACCCTCTTGCACTTATGAGTAGTATTGATTAGCAGTCTTAGATTACTTGTGATTGATCTAGATTGCTATTTTGGGTTATTGGACTTGCTCATCTACCGGCCCCTTGTTCCACCCTGTGGTTGCAAGGTTAGTGCCACATTAAAGGGGAGGGGTCTACATAGAAAGAAGTGTTAATTGTTCCACCAGGCAACCCTTTTGTGCTTTTTAGAACTCACTAGTTTTCTAGGGTGTGGACTCACTTTGAGTTTGTGTGAGGAGTTAAATGCACTACTTTGTGGACTCACCTCACATTTACTTGAAGGGTTAAATGCACCACCTTTAGTGCTTTCCAATACTTTTGATAGAGAATTACTTACTTTTTCATTTCTAGAAGGTCTGCTTGGGGATTTCATCACCTCAAGGGACGACCTTAACTCCCATGTTCTGGTAGAGTATAAATATCGGGAGGTGAATCCAAAGACACCTCTCTTGGGAATGAGTTAGATTTCACTCTTGGCTAAGCCTCAAAGAACTTTATACCTTTGAGAAGTGAAGGAGGAGATTTGGGTTACCGTCTCCCCTCGATTGTGTGATTTCGGATTCTTCTCATCTACAGATTTGGGCCTCACGTACCTTGCGTATATCGAGGACTCCCTTTAGAAGAGCTATGTATTGCCTTGTAGACAGCTTGCTAGGATGTTGTTGTGTTTTAAGTGCCTGCTAAAACATTCTCAAGAACATACACAAGTAGAGTCCTTAGGGAGTAGAAATACTAAGTCACTATTCCTGTTCATGCGCAAGGTTGCTTTGTCCCTTGCCCATTGCTTGAAGACTATTTCCTTGAACTCTTTGATTGTTGTCTTACGTGCTTGATCAATGACATAAATCTGATCTACTTCTATCTGTGATCTATTTTTCTATTTTCCTATTGTTCACTGTCAGAAACTGGTTGTCTTGAGTTAGGAGTTGATCAATCTTTGCTTTGACTTGCGTTGTCTCTCATCTATTCATCTTATCTCTTTATGCCTTTTGTACCTCACGTTGCGATAGTCTTATCTTGGCTGTTCTAGCCACCTCTTTTGATGACTCATACCAGGTCCATCTTGCATCTTGGCTATTCTAGCCATTTATCTCCTCTTTGTTATCTTAGAGACAGAGTCTAGCTTTATCTTGAATCTTTTCTCATCACATCTTTGTTTATGACTGTCATGACTTGAAGTGGCAAGACTTATCCCATTTAGAATACTGATCAAGATAGAAGAAAACCTCATAATCAAGACATAGGTCATTCTGAATCTGTTATGAAATCTAAACTTTGTGAGAGATCCTCACATTCCTCCTCATTCCAAGAGTATTACAATCCATTGTTTCAAATATAGTCTGACTTATTATTTCAAGAATATTATAACCCATTGTTTGAAGACCAGCAAGACTCTGAAGGGTCACTTTCTAAAATTGAACCTATTGATTCTTTTGAACCTATTGACTCTTTCACGATCTCTCAAAATACTACCAACAATATGGGAGATCCATTCCACTTCCCAAGGGGAGGTAAATTCATCAATAGTCATGAGCAATCTCCAAACGACCAAGGTCATGGTCAGTCTCGAAATGACAAGAGTTATGATCAATCCCACAATATTCAATATTTGGTCAACATCCAGGACCTTTGCAATTTGAAACAATGACAAGGGGAGCCTCTCCTAACATTTCTCTAGAGATGGAGACAACTATGCAGGAAGTATCCGCATGAATTACCCGAGTCTAAAAAGCTCGATATCTTCTTGGACAATCTTGTCCCAAATTTTGGATACCAAGTATGATTACGAGGTCCCCTCACTTTTGACAATATGATTAGGTGGGCTGTGAGGATAGAAGTGTTTATGGTCAAGAAGGGAGAATTGACTTTGAACAAAGACAACAAGCAAGGACCTTCTCCCTCAAACAAGGATAAGGATAAGATTGTCAACAAAAACATAGATGTTATGAATGACAGGGTTGTTGACAATGTGATGCCAAAACCCTCAAAGTCTATCTTTAATCTTAGCTCTAGCATGCAAATAGTCAATGCCACTGAGAAGGCTACAACAGAAGCTCAACCGCCTTCCAGATTTGCTAGAAACAAACCTTGGATCTCTCATTGTGACATGATCATTGCTCCAGGGAGTGAGGATACTCCTAAACCCAAAACTCCCTTTGTCTTGCGAGGCCCTACGCCTCCCTCTTATAACTATGCACAATCTCTAGCTTGTGGGAATGCTATCCCTCGATCTCATGCAAAGATCATTCTCCAAGGTCCTGAGCCTTTGACTTTCAGACCAAAACTATCTATGGATAAAGCCCTCACCAAGGCAAATGTCCCCAAAGATCTCAATCTCGACCAGTTTCAATCTATGGTGGGTCATTTGACCTCACCTCATTATTTATCATTCTCTGAGGAAGACGATCACTTGCTGAGCCACCCACATAATGCTCTCCTTCACACTGAAGTTATGATAGGCCCCAAGAGTATCCCCCGTGTCCTCATTGACAATAGTGCTAGCCTAAATACTTGCTCTGCTAAGATGCTTACCCAAGCGATAGATAGTTTTGTTCCCGCCAATAGAGAATCCACTAAGTTCTATGATGCCAAGCTAAAAGAAATAGAAAAGACCCTAAAGATCAAAGATATTGGCATGGGGGAATATCAAATTGAGTCCGTCTTGTCATTGACAACTCTCCCTCCATCTCCACATTCCTATGAGGAACCTTCTAAAGATGGATTTTGTATTAGCTATTAGAGCTATGAGCTTGACCAACCTAGCTGCAGCTTGCACTCACATGCACATTTAGATGATGAAGAAACATAGATTCAGCCTATGACATATGAAAGACCTTTGAATGATCAAAATTTTGATTCAGACTACCAGAAAGAGTCTTATCTACCTTCTCAAGTGCTTCAAGAACATGATTTTGGTCCTCACCAGGAGGATTTTATACACTCTACTAAACAGATTTCTACTACTACAGCTACTACTGAATATGTCACTGCCTCTAATGGCACACAACTGATTGGGAGAAACTATTTGATGCTTCCCTTATCTTGGGTATGCCTCAAGGTATGCCTATTCTAGATTGTTCTACCACTTCTACTGTTGAACAAAATCCTACTGCTGATGACTACAATGGCACACATGCTGATTGGGAACAACTACTAGATGCTTCCCTTATCTTGGGTATGCCTCAAGGTATGCCTATTCCAAATTACTTTGTTGCTTCTACTACTGAACAAGATCCTACTGTTAAAGAAACACTTCTTGTGATAGATGATAGCAATAAAGAGGATCTGCTACTTACTATATCTCTAGCTGATTACATCAAACCGTATCACCACAGAGAAATAAGCTCAAAGGAATATGAAAAGGACTCCATATCAAATGCTACTACAAAAATACCAGTTGATGTTATACACAAATGTGTTGCTCCTATCAACTCTGAAATAGAAGAAAGTTCTAATCCTCCGGATCAAGAAACTGATGATGATCCTTTCCACCCTCTTGTGGAGATCATTCCTCTGGCTCCTAGGCCATCTTCTCCAAGTTATACTTCTACTACTCCAACAAATCATGGGTATCTGAGACCCCATCTTGTTACATCTTCATGGAATATTGGTAGATCTAAAATTGAAATGGTTCCTATTTGTGCACTCTTACCACCTGAAAGGGGACCTAACTCTTGGAATAGACCATCTTGGTTAGGCTCACATAATATTCCTCCAAACCTATCTGACTCTTCTAAGATGACTCACAATCAACAACGCTCTATGGAAGATTACTTTCTTGATCTATTTGATGCATTCATGAATGATGAGGATGATACTAATATATTTGCACTTGAGCCCATCACATCAACTTTTCTTCCCCCTTCATCTCCCAGAAAAGTGGCCCGTCCACTTCCATTTCCACCTCTCCACCTAAACCAGTCATATAAGCCTCTTTCATCCATCATTCCCGAGTCTTTTGGAAGTAACTTGGATGTGCAACATAAAAACAAAAATAACAAGAATCCACTTATATCTCAAGGTCACCATGTCCCATCTAATCGACATGTGACTACGAAGAAAGGAAAGCAAGAGAGGTGTTAAAAGACTGCAAAGGTCCTCAAAAAGAAGACAATCAAAAGCTAGAAAATAAAATAAAAAATGGATCTCGAAATCCATTCTACAGGCATTGTCATCAAAAGCACCTCAAAGTAAACAAGAAAAAATTCAAAAGCTATGTGGATTCCAAAGAAAGGAAAAATCAAAGTTGTCATTCGAGCTTCCAAAATTCTCATACTTCCCTCCATTCCATCACCCTTGCCTCTCATAATTTACCCTCTTCACTCCATCTTGCCTTTTCCCAAAGTGCATATCAGTATCTCCTTATTGCTAATGGCATGACTAAGAAAAATCTAGAATGTACTCTTCCTAAGCATTTAGAGCATGGGAAATTTGACAAAGCATTAAGATGTGTCCATGAGGATGTTTGTGGGTCTCACTTAAGTGATCTTTCCTTGACTATGGATCTCTTGATGGTTGGAAACTACTGGTTGGATCTCCTGTTATTGCTACAACATCTGGTTTTGATTCTGCAACTTCTCAGCTCATTATTACTACAAGAGATCTGGTGCTTACAAACTCTCCACCACTGAAGGAGAGCAACTCAAAGAGCCCATCAATGCTCTTCATTTGAAGAAGTTCTACAGTTGATATTCTCTATGTGCTCATGTACATACTTATTGATCCTGAAAAAATCCTAAAAATTGATATATTGCAAAAAATCCTAAAAATTGCAAAATGTCCTTAAAAAATGATCATCTTAGTGAAAACCTAGAAAATAGGCGCTTTGATGTATCTATTATCCTAGTGAAAACCTGGTAAACAGGCACCTTGATAATACAAAAGAAATAGAAATTTTCAAAAAGACAAAAAAAATAAAAATACAAAAATACAAAAAAAAAGAGATATTCAAAAAATGCAAAAAAAGGAAAAAAAGAAAAAAATGTGCCATTGATGAAAACCTAGTAAACAGGCATCATGGTAGCAAAAATAGAATCTCTGCCAAGATGGTGAAAACCTAGTAAACAGGCGCTTCTTGTTTCCTGAAGCTACATCTCATCTCAACATCACTTGGCTCTTAGTTTCCTACTTTAGTTTCCTTCCTTTCCTGCTTTAGTTTGTTTTCCTGCTTTCCTGCTTTAGTTTGTTTCCTGCTTTGGTTTGCTAGCTCATGCCCTTGTCTTTGAGTTTTGCTCGACTCTTCATAGATTGGAACTGGTTCACACTTGGGGGCACCTGCCTGGTCTAGGGGGCATTGTCCTATCACTTTCGGAAACTCTTTTTGAGCATCAGTCACCAGTGGTTCTCACTGTGTTTGCCTACTGATGCCTAGCTACTTTTGAGATTTCTCTCCTTGAGAGTCTCTTGTGTATTAGTCGCTAGTGGTTCCCACTGTGCCTGCCTACTAATACCTAACTTTCATTCGATCTCTCTTCTTTGGGATTTCTCCCTTACATCAGTCACCAGTGGTTCTCACTGCGTCTGCCTATTGATGTTTCGCTAGTATCTATGAGATTTCTCACTTTGAGGATCTCTCTCATATCAGTCACCAGTGGCTCTCACTGTGTTTTCCTGCTGATACTTCATTAGCTTCCCAATATTTTCTTGAGACTTTGTCTCTTGCGATGGTCACCAGTGATTTTCACTGTGTCTACTTGCTGTTGCTATCCTATTGAGACTTCGAATGTTGTATGTTTCTGAATCGACTTCTATTCACTTGAACACAAACTAAAACTGAAACTGAAATTAAAACTGACTTTGTGTTCCTTCGAAGCATGTTGAGCTTTTCCTTTGCTTTTTTGTTTCTTTGCTTTTTCTTTGCTTTCTACTTGTTGGTTTAGTTCCAATGATCCAAAGAATCTATCTAAGGGGGGTGTCCATCTATAAGAGCCTTCATCTTGTATTGGATAGCCATGCGTACCTTGACTCCTTTTATATGGATGCTTTGGTGAGGTTGGTTCTTCTCCTTGTCTTTTGAGTGACTTCTTTCTGCTACTGGTGAAATTGTAAATGCTCGTCCTGTTAAGTGAACGTAAGGGTCACTGCAAGCAATCTTTGGCAAAAGAAGGAACTCCTATGTGTTTGGTGTGTTTGTCGCAAGAGACATTCAGGTCATTCTAGCAAATGTGCTCTAATGCTTATGTTAACTTGCTAAATTAAAAGGAATAGGTGTTCAAGTCATTCTGGCTTCTTGTGCCTTAATGCTTACACCTCATTCCGACAAATTTAAGACTTATGTCATATTCATATTCTCATGTTGGGGAGAATTGTATGGCATCTTGGGATTGTCCCATGCTTAAATGGACTCAATGATGATAAATACAATGAGTCCAATAGCTGAGTCCGGAGGATTGCATTTGTTCATCCTAGGCCTGCATTTAGACTTGCATCTTTCATTCTAGGCTTGCATTTGGAGCGCTTTCTTGTTGCTCTCTTGATTTCTTTCTTCTGGACTTGCTCATCAAAGGTTCTCATCTTTTGTCCCAGTCTCATCTTGGCTGCATCCTTTTTTGAGATCGAAATTGAAATCTAACATCTCTAAGTGGCTCAAAATCACGTTTTAAATATTGGACTCCTTCTGGATCAGATGCTTGTGCAGTCAGCCTTCTGGTGTCATCTTCCTACCAGATCCTCATCTTTGCATCATGTTTTCAAATCTTTGCTTCTTTTCATCAAGTCAACCCTAGTCAAAATTTGCTCAACCATAGTAAACTATGGTCAAACTTGGTCAACAAGACCTCTTCTTTGCTCCGATTCACTTCTGCAGCTTCGTGAATCTAGTCTAATTGCTTTTGCTCTGCAATCTCTTGTTGTTTATCATCCTTCTGACATGTCATCTTTCGATTTCACTCCCGAGGGGGCAGGATGATTACATCATTTGAATCTTGTTAAATCTATTCTTGAATCAGCCCGATTTGAATCATCAGTCCTCATTGCTAGGGGCATCTTCACGCCTTGCATCTTGTCATCTGGAAATCTATCTCTTAGGTATCTGAGCAATCTAATTCAGATCCTTGAGGATCATTCTTCATTCTGGAGATGGTTCTTGAAATCTATTGGGTATTGGAGCAATCTAACCCTGATTCCTGGGAGTCAATCTTTGTTCTGGAGATGACTCTCAAAATCTCTTTTAGACCGTTATCTAGGCAATCTAACCTGGGTCTTGGAGGGCTGAGCTTCATATTGGGGCAATCTAACCCTGATTCTGGAGACAGTCCTAATCTACATCTAAATCTCACTCTAGGGCATTGGGGCAATCCAATCCTGATTCTCATCTCTCTCAAGAACCATTGTCTTCGCAATCTAACTTAGACTTCGGAAAATTCATGCTTTGATCTGCTTTCATCTGTCACTTCAGACTATTCTTTGAATCAATGCGCTGCTCGCACATCAATTCAAAGAGGGGCAAATGTAATACCTGAAAATTGGCACCTATTTAATTTCATCAATTTTGGTGCATTATCTCGATTTTACATCACCAAAGTCCTAGTTTCCTAGGCAATTTTCTCTCTCCCACCTGACTTAATTTGACTTGACGTCAATTGCAAAGACCATAAATTGCAATAATCAAATATTAATATTAATTCCTAAAGTCCTTGACTTTAATTAGCTAAATTACCTCTATGATAATTTAATTTATTTTTAAAGTCCTAAGCACTTTGAATTAAATTAAAATCTACCCCTTTGGCTAATTACCCTTAAAAAAGAATTAATAAATATTTAGTTAATTGAATGGACACCTCTTTATTTGAATTTAATAATTCAAATTACTCAAAAGGTCACTCCCCACATGTGGAAAATTTCATTCTTTTAATTAAATAATTCATACCTTTTTGTCTCAAAGGGGAATGAAGAGTCAGGAGTTTCAAATCAAGAAACTCTTCATTCCTCTCCGGGCTTCTCTATTTAATGAACCTCTTTTTCTCATTCAAGAGAGAGCAACTTTTGAGATCGTCTACACTATAGGCATTTTTTTAGTCTCATTTGATTCATTATTTTCAAAGCTTTTTATTGCATTTATTAGATTAATATCTCATTATTAGTATAATCTTTGCATCACATTTTAGACTAAATTTGCTTATTTGTTCTTAGTTTAATATCATATTTGTTTCAAGTTCTTAGATTAAGTTGCATCTCATCTTTATTTTCAAGCTCTTAGATTAATTGCATCCTCATTCTTAGATTAAATTGCACTTCATCTTAGATCAATTTCATCTTGCTCATCTTTATTACTTCTTGGAAATCCTCCATTTTTGAATTGGTCTCCCGGCTGTTGGCTCTTGTTCTGAGAGTATTCAAACACCCCATTCACATAAGAGGCAACAGGTCGCCTCACCATGGAATTTGGATTGAGTTCTTCATACTCTCTCCCAAATTCTATCAAGTGAATAATGACCATGTTCTTTTGTGCCTGATTTAAGAGGTCACTTTCAGTCACATACAGGTATATTCCTAGGCTATTCCACAAAAAGTAAAGCTTATAAGTGTTTGAACTCTAACACTAACAAAATTGTGAAAAGTGTGAATGTCAAGATTGATGAGTATGCAGATAGAAATGAAGCTGACAGTATAAGAGAACCAGAAGATTAAAAATCTTTTGTGTATGTAGAGGAAGAAGAAGCAAGTGACAGAATTGCATCTTATGCTGAGTCTCGGGTAAGCAATCCTGAGCATCAGGAAAATAGTGCAAAGAGAGAAGGAGAATGTGTCGAGCATCAAGAAGATGTTGTCGAGTATTAGGAAGAGGTTGCTGAGCATTCAAAAGCTGAATCTAAAAATCCTAATGGGGAACCTAATGAATTAGAGGAAAGGAGCTCCGAACCTATTTTGACAAAATATGTAAGAAGACATCACAAGCCTGAACAAATAATTGGAAACAAAGATACTAGAGTTCTAATTAGAAGCAAGACAAATGATCCAACATGTTTACTATGTGAATTTGAGCCTAAGACAACAAAGGAGGCATTGGAAAATGAAGACTAGATACAAGCAATGAATGAAGAAATAGACCAGATAGAGAAAAATGATACCTAGACTCTAGTACCGAGACCAAAAAATAAAAATGTCATAGGAACAAAGTGGGTATTCAGAAATAAGTTGAATGAGCATGGTGAAATCACAAGAAACAAAGCTAGGATGGTATGCAAAGGCTACGCACAAGAAGAAGGAATAGATTATGGGGAAACATTTTCCCCTGTAGCTAGATTGGAAGGAGTAAGAACTCTGCTTGCATATGCTGCCTATAAAGATTTCAAGGTATACCAAATGGATGTTAAGTCTGCATTTTTAAATGGTATATTAGAAGAAGAAGTTTACATTGAACAGCCAGAAGGATTTTTTGATCCAAACAGAAGACACATGGTTTGCAAACTGAACAAAGCACTATATGGACTAAAACAAGCTCCCAGAGCATGGTATGAGAGATTGCAAAACTACTTAATACAGATTGGATTCTCAAAGACAAATGATACAAGCAATCTGTACATGAAAGATGAAGAAGGTAAAGGAATCTTGTTAGCTAAGATTTTTGTTGATGATATTATTTTTGGTGGACAAGATGCCTTGTGTAAGAGATTTTTACATGAAATGCAAACTGAATTTGAAATGAGCATGTTTGGTGAGATCAAATTTTTTATTGGTTTACAAGTATATCAGATGGAGAAAGGAATTTTCATTACATAGTCTAAATATATTCATGAGATACTGAAAACCTTTGGTATGGAAGATTCTAGACTAGTGAGTACTCCTATGGCTACTGGACAAAAGTTGTCTAAGAATGATGATGCTGCAGAAGTAAACCAGACTTTGTATAGATCTATGATTGGAAAACTACAGTATGTTGTACATAGTAGACCAGATATTGCACTAGCTGTTGGGATTGTGGCAAGATTCTTTGCCAATCCTAAGGAAACACACATGATGGCTATCAAAAGAATAATGAGATACTTGAAAGGAACTGGTGATTATGGGCTATATTACAAGAAGGATGAAAGATTTGAACTGAGAGTATATACAGATGTTGATTGGGCAGGAAATATAGATGATAGAAAGAGTACTAGTGGTGGAGCTTTCTTTCTTGGATAGAGATTAGTTTCCTGGACAAGCAAAAAACAAAATTGCATTTTTCAATCTACTGCTAAAGTCGAGTATGTTGTTGTTGTTGTGAACTATTCAAATCTTGTATGAATAAAGCAATTGTTGATGGGTATGAAAGAAGAAATCACTAAACCCATTGTCATTTTCTGTGACAACACAAGTGTTATCAACATCTCTAAGAATCCAATGATGCACACAAAGACCAAACACATAGCAATTAAGTATCACTACTTGAGAGAGCTAGTACAAGATAAAGAGGTCCGAATGGAATTTGTGAATACAAAAGAACAATTAGCAGACATATTCACTAAAACTTTACCTAAAGAAGCACATGAATATCTAAGAAGTCAATTAGGGGTCCTTCCCCTAACTGAGGTTACCTAGTCAAGCTAGGAGCACTACATCAAATGTACTGCAAAGAATATCTGACAAGTTTATGCAAAAGAAGGTCACACTTTAGGACTGGCCTAGAGTTGTGAAAAGAAGAGCAAAGACAAGAATCGATCATACGCAAATATGATAGAGGGAGAAATACTGAACTGCAAAGTTGATATCTACATCTGGAGGATGTATATTTTAGTTGTTGCTTTGGCATTTTTGTCAAAGAGGGAGATGAACAGAGATGATAATATCACATGACATTGAAAAGGAAAGTAACCTGAGGAAGATGAATAGAGATGAAGGATCGGGATAGAGGGAGATTTGGAATTTTTGGACGGTCACAGAAGCAAGGCTAATAGATGCTGAATTAGAATGAAGCTAAGGATATTACAAATATTTCTGATGGACAGATAAGTTTTTGGATTGGTTGGTAATCCATGTGTTATCCATGTGATATGATATAGTGTTGCCATCAATGCCAAAGAGGGAGATTGTTGAAAACTGCAATTGAAGCAATTATTGTATTGTCATTGATGTCAAATCTTAATTGGTAAGATTGTTGCTACTTAGGAAATTACTATATCTATTTGATTTTTGAGAAGGGGATAGGCAAGGTTGGTAACAATAGCACCTAAGGAAAGGTTGAGTTATCTTGATACTACAATGAGTACTTGATTATGTTGTACAATGATACTTGATAATGTATTGTTTATCTTAGTAAGAATGAAGACTAAACTGGTAGGCTTAACCAAGCAAAAGTGGAGAAATCTAGTTTAAGCTAAGTGATGTTTATGTCAACCGAGTTAGTGTATGCCGAGAAAATTCAGTGTTGACTGAACATCAGTTAGTTGCCAAGGAAGACAGTGTTAGTTGAGGAAACAGTTTTAGTATTGACCAAGCTTTCTAGTATAGACCGAGAAGTTGAACATAGTATTGAATGAGCGTCAGTATTTTTACATTTGAGGGGAATTCAAATTTCTAGCTGAGATCATTTAATTCTTGGATTATGTAAAATATGTTGACTTTATTTATTGATTGTGTGAAAGTATTTAATGCACTGTAAAATATTTTATTGTAAATCTTTAAGAGATTTGAGATGTTTCTAGAAAAGAAGTTGAAGAACATAAAGCGGGTAGATTCAATGAATCTGACCTAACCCTAAGATCGACGAAGGAGATTAAGTGGCAAAAGATGTATTGACCTAAATGAAGTTGTATTTAGGGAACCTAAGCATGAGGCTGAAACATACAGAGGATACTGGAGATGTTATTAATTGTACAAGCAGAGAAGGCTGAAGGAGAAGAGTTATGATTTCTTGAGGAGAATACCGAGAAGATCAGTGATGGAGATGGAAAAGGTTAACAGTCAGTAAGCCGGTATATGTGTATGGAATTGGATATGATATTTGCAAAGTGAGTTGTATGTTTTTTAGATCATTACTACTGCTACTTTCTAACCATTATAACAGTCAAAATCCTTTTAACAGAGGTTGACC
>BSBK01010293.1:55000-92500 GCA_027943335.1 Chamaecyparis obtusa
GCACCCGTTGAAAGATGTGCACATGCCATACCATGCCATCCTCATCTTCACTACCGTATCTCTGACATGTCAGTTATAATCTCGAATGTACAATCTGCCACAGATATGTGCCTGCCTGCTCGAGGGGTACGGACAGGTCAAATTTGATTATCACCCAACATCAACGAAAATAGGCTGAAACTATAACTTAATTAGCCATCGTAAATAAATCAAATCTGAAATGTCGTTTGAAATGGCCGTTTTGTTATTTTTATTATTATTATAATCAAATACAACCTTAATATTTCACAGGAAGGAAAGTACAGTTTCTTGCGGTTTCATGTGTGCGTTTCATTACTATAGAATTTATGCAGAAGTTTTGCCCGTGGAAAATATTTTTTTAATTGATTATTTTTTTTTTTATAATTAAGATTTTTTAATTTAAAAAGAGAAATCAATTTCAAATACATATTTTTGAAAGAGTTTTATTGAAAATTGTACTTCTTCTTAATCGCTCTCTCTCAAACTCTACCTATTGGTATAGCTCTCCAAGCATTTCTTTTTAGAGTACAAGTTTGTAAATAAATGAGACTAAATTCACAAATTCTCAAGAAAATTTTAAGTAATACTTAATTATTTAAAATTAAAAAATATGTTCTCAACAATTTTTTTGCTGCATTATTCAATTTTCTATTATATTATTCAATTTTGTAGTGTTTCAATTCAAAAGAAATTAAATTTATTTAAAAAACTTATTATTGTCTATTTTTATTTCAATTCATAAGTAACTCATAATAGGATTTATTATTGAATTTTACTTTTGTATTTACTTTTACTTAGTAAATTATCAAAAAATAGAAATTATAATTTTTTATTCAAAAATTATTTATTATTTTTTTTTTATAAAGTAGAGAGAAACTCTCAACTTCTATAAATTTTCAAAAATCAAAATAATATTCAATTTGTTAAACATGTATCATAATCTTGTTAAAAATAGTAATAATCTATATTAGTTTGTATTTGGCCCATAAATATTATAAAATAATATTATTAAAATATTAATATTATTTACACTTTACTATCATATATTAAATTATCTTTTAGAAATTAATTTCTATATGAAGGTAATAATACTGAATCTTCTCTAATATAATAAGTTATACATTAAGAAAAATTTAATAATATAAATATTATTCTTAATATCTAAATTACAAACAAATTTTTGAAACAACTCAAAGTAAATTGTGTTATTATGCTACCCATATATCTTAAATTAAACTATTCTAAACAATAAATATAAATTGATCAAATACATTTATTTATTGAAATTTCTAATTGTAAACCCTAAACCTAATTTTTATTTGTTTATAGTAATTACAGTGTGATTTGAAATGTCAAATAGAAAATATAGAGTTTAACGGAAAGCTTCTCCTAAGTATCTTCTTGATTGTGTCTTGTGATGATATCCTTACATTCCTATATGATTATTAAGATCTCTAATATTTAATATCTTCTTGCAATGGTTGCCTCGCAGTCAATTTCAATTTAAATAATACCTAAGTTCAAAATTTCAAATAGAATTATCTCACTATTTTCCTTAAGTTTGAGTTGACAAAATTTTGAAAACCACTATAAACCATGTCATTATGCTACCAACATACATATAAAATCAAACTCTTCTAAATTATAAACAAAAACTATCAAACACTTCTATTTGTTTTAATTTCTAATTTTCTATTATGAAAGTCTTATTTGTAGTATATAACTTAATTAAATTAATTTATATTTATTTAGAGTAATTAGACTGTGATGTGAAATGTCAAATGAAAAATATATAGAATTTAATAAAATTATGCATTCTCATTATTTTCTGGCTTGATAAAATTATACATTCCCATAAGATTGTTAAGATCTTTCATGTCCTATTTTAATTTTAATAATACCTAACTTCTAATTTCAAGTGGAATTCTCTCTGCATTTTTCTTTTTTTTTAATTGTAAGTGTGAGTTGACTAAAATTTGAAAACTACCTAATTACATTGTGTCATTATGTTACCCACATATCTAAAATCAAACTATTCTACATAATAAACAAATATTGATCAAATACCTTTATTTATTTTAATTTCTAATTATTTATTATAAAAGTCCTATTTGTATCATATAGCTTCATTAAACCTAATTTTTATTTTTTTAAAATAATTAGAGCATAATAAAAAATATCAATAAAAAGAAATACAAACTATAATCCAAAAAATTGTTTTAACTATCTCTTTATTTTGTACATCATTGACTTTTCTTTCATGAGTATGATCTTATAATGACTACTTCACAATCAATTCCAATATAAATAATACCTAACTTCAAATTTCTCTCTTCATTAAATTGTATCATTATGCTATCCTCATATCTAAAATCAAACCATTCTAAATAATAAATGAAAATTGATCATTTTAATTTCTATTTTTCCATTGTAAAAGTATTATTTGTATTATATAACTTAATTAGACCTAGTTTCTATTTGTTTAGAGTACCCTATCCTCTATACATCTTTTCTAATCTACACAACCCAATGGTCAGATTATAGAGAAGTGTAAATGATATTAATATTTTAATAATATTATTTTATAATTTTTGTTTGCCAAATACAAACTAATATAGATTATCAAGCATGTTTAACAAATTGAATATTATTTAGATTTTTTAAAACTCTTTTTTAATAATTTTAAAAAGTTGAGATTTTCTCTCTGTACTTTATAAAAATATAATAATAAATAATAAATAATTTTTGAATAAATAATAATAATTTCTATTTTTTCAATAATTTACTAATATCTAATTAAATAATTATTGAACTAAAAGTAAATACAAAAGTAAAATCTAATAATAAATTCTATTATGAATTGCTTATGAATTGAAATAAAAATATAGAACAATATAAATCTATAAATAAATTTAACTTCTTTTCAAATTTTCTTGACAATTTGTAAATTTAGTCTTATTTACTTACAAACTTTTGCTCTAAAAAGAATATGTGGAAAAGTATAACAATAGAAAAATATTTTCCATGGGCAAAACTTCTACATAAATTCTATATTAATGAAACGCACACATGAAACCGCAAGAAACTCTACTTTCCTTCCTGTGAAATATTAAGGTTGTATTTGATTATAATAATAATAAAAATAACATAACGCCCATTTCAAACAACATTTCAGATTTGGTGATGCTCACAGAGGTGAAGCACCAGGACTTCCCGGGAGGTCACCCATCCCAGTACTACTCCAGCTTGAGTGCGCTTAACTACGGAGTTTCCTCCATGGTTAAACCCACTCTGCTTGCATCCTCATTTGCAAAACCTTCACCAAGTGTTGTGCCTTATGAACCATTTATTAGAAAGCCCCTTAAGCTCATCAATTGATAAGTAGGAGATATTTTCCACAACAAGTCAAATTGTGATATTGCTATTAGGATTCAACTGTGTAGTTTTTTGAGTCAAACTCATTGACCCATGATTCATGAGTAGTGATTCACACGAACCCATCTCTCATGAGAATGAATGGAACACTTAGCACTCATTGGATCTAGGTGATGCTCATAGAGGTGAAGCACAGGGACTTCCCGGGAGGTCACCCATCCCAGTAATACTCTAGCTCGAGCGCGCTTAACTACGGAGTTTCCTCCATGGTTAAACCCACTTTTCTTGCATCCTCATTTGCAAAACCTTCACCAAGTGTTGTGCCTTATGAACCATTCATTAGAAAGCCCCTTAAGCTCATCAATTGATAAGTAGGAGATATTTTCCACAACAAGTCAAATTGTGATATTGCTATCAGGATTCAACTGTGTAGTTTTTTGAGTCAAACTCATTGACCCATGATTCATGAGTAGTGGCTCACATGAACCCATCTCTCATGAGAATGAATGGAACATGTTAGCTTGTGGTTTGGGGGCGGCAGCCCCCAAGAGCAGGGGTTTGGGGGCGCAGCCCCCGAGGAAAATTTTTTTGAGGCTGACTACTTTTCAGTTATTTGGACCAACTACTTATAACTCATTCTAACCCTAAAGTAGGAAAATATTGTATAATATGGCTTAGGGTTAGGGATTTTCATGATGTATGATTTTAGTACTTGGGGTAGAATTGGGCTGTAAGGGATTACGGATTGTAATCAGGTTGTAATCACTGGATAATAATAATATTGGACTCACTGTTGGTGGATGTAGCCCAAGGATTGGGTGAACCACGTTAAATCTGTGTGTCTTGTGTTCTATTCTGTGTGGTTTATTATTTTCTGATATTAGTTATATTTGCACATAATTGTTATTTCTGCCTTGTTAATCCTAACAAGTGGTATCAGAGCCAGGTTATTTTGTTCGTTCTTTCATCTATTCTCTGAAGCAAGTCTCACGAGTTAGTGGGAGAGTCTCTCGGTTAAGTGGGAGAAATGGAGACGAGGGTAGGCTGAAGGTTGATAAGTTTAATGGGCAGAACTTCCAGTTATGAAAGATGCAAATGGAGGATTATCTCTATCAGAAGGATCTATGGCGGCCATTAGAGGGAGTAGCCAAGAAAGAGCAATCAATGTCTCAAGAGGATTGGGATATTTTGGATAGGAAGGCACTGGGGAGTATTCATCTATGCCTAGCACAATCGGTGGCATTCAATATTACTAAAGCAAAGATAGCTAAAGATCTGATGGAAACCCTAGCGAAGTTGTATGAAAAGCCTTCAGCTTCAAACAAGGTATTTCTTATGAAGCGTTTATTTAATATGAAAATGGTAGAAGGTGGATCAGTTACTGATCATTTGAATGAGTTTAATACAGTTACAAGTCAATTAACCTCAGTTATAATTACTTTTGATGAAGAGGTTAGGGCTCTTTTGATTTTGTGTTCTTTGCTAGAAAGCTGGAATGGCTTGGTAATGGCTGTTAGTAATTCTATTTCTGGTTCTAATACCCTAAAGTATGATGATTTTATTGGTGTTATATTGAGTGAGGAAATTCATAGGAAAAGCTCAGGGGCATCCACATCGGGTAGTGTATTGAACATAGAAAGCAGAGGCAGAACAAGAGATAGAGGAAAAAACTCTGGAAATCGTGGGAAATCAAGAGGAAAATCAAAGGGAAAGAGGTTCGAATCTAAAGGGCCAAATGATTGCTGGTACTGTGGAAAACCAGGTCATAAGAAGAAAGATTGTTGGTCTCGGAAGAAAGATCAAGGAGACAAAAATGATGGAAACAAGGAGGCAAATGTGGTAAGTAACAAATCCAAGGAGGATGCTTTGCTCTTGTCCTTAGAAAGTATTGATGATTCATGGGTTTTAGATTCTGGGGCTTCATTTCATGCTACACCCCATAGAAGTTATTTTGTTGATTATGTCCAAGGGGATTTTGGGCTAGTTTATTTGGGAGATAATGAACCCTGTCAGATTGTTGGAAAGGGAAAAATTAAGATTAAGTTGCAGAATGGGAATCATTGGCTACTACAAGAGGTAAGACATGTTCCAAGGCTGAGTAGGAATTTAATTTCAGCAAGGCAACTGGGTGATGAGGGTTGCACAGTTACTTTTAATGATAAAAATTGGAAGGTTTCAAAAGGTTCCTTAGTAGTAGCAAAAGGTAGGCACCTTATATCTTTGTACAGGTCATACTGTTCCTTCTACTTTAATTGTTTCAGAAGATAATGAATGTTCAGGAACAGTGGCTACAGTTGAGCAAGAAGAACATCAAACTGTTGCTGTAGATTCTGACACAGCACTGTGGCACAACAAACTCGGGCACATGAGTGAAAAAGGTATGAAACTACTTCATTCAAAGAAAGTTTTACCTGGTCTGAAATGTGTCAATATGGATTTCTGTGAAAGTTGTGTTTATGGAAAACAAAAGAGAGTTAGTTTTGTGAAGAGTGGGAAGGAAAAGAAAAATGAGAGATTAGAGCTTGTGCATACAGATGTATGGGGACTAGCTCAGGTATCTTCCCTTGGTGGCTCTCTGTATTATGTTACATTTATAGATGATGCAACAAGAAAAGTATGGATTTATTTCCTTAGACAGAAATCTGATGTATTTCAAACTTTTAAGAAATGGAAATGCTTGGTTGAGAATGAGACTGGTAAAAAGTTAAAATGTCTCAGATCTGATAATGGTGGTGAGTATTGCAGCACAAAATTTGAAGAATATTGTTCCTCTAATGGCATTCGTAGGCAGAAAACTGTACCAAGGACTCCACAAGAAAATGGATTGGCTGAACGCATGAATAGGACAATAATGGAGCGTGCAAGGAGTATGAGGTTGCATGCTAGGCTGCCCAAAAATATGTGGGCAGAGGCAGTGAACACTGCTATTTATTTAATCAATAGAGGCCCCTCTACTCCTTTGGAATGTGGTATTCCAGAGGAAGCATGGAGTGGTAAGAAGGTGAGTTATTCTTTTCTCAAAACCTTTGGTTGTGAAGCTTTTGCACTTATAGATTCTGAAAATAGAACCAAGCTGGAAGCTAAGTCAAAGAAATGTGTATTTGTTGGGTATGGCATTGATGAATTTGGTTATAGGCTTTGGGATTTTTAAAATCATAAAATTGTAAGAGGCAGGGATGTCATATTCAATGAGAAAGTATTGTACAAAGATCTATTGCTGCAGCATGAGAAGAAAGAAAATGACTATGTAGTACTGGATGATACTCCACAAGTTCATGTTCCAGTAGTTCCTTATGCTCCGCAACAACAGCAACAACAAATACCACACACCCCAGTGAGTGTTAGACGGTCAACAAGGCTAAGTAGACCTCCAGAAAGATTTTCTCCATCTTTGTATTCTATTTTGTTAACAGATGCTGGCGAACCTGAATGTTATAATGAAGCTGTGCAGGTGGATACAAAGCTTCAGTGGGAGTCTGCAATGACAGATGAAATGGACTCTTTGCTGAAAAATCAAACATGGGATTTATGTAAGTTACTTGCAGGTAAAAGGGCTTTACAGAATAAATGGGTTTACAGGATAAAAGAAGAGGATGGAGGTACAAAAAGATTTAAAGCCATATTAGTCGTAAAAGGATTTGCACAGAAACATGGTATTAATTTTGATGAGATATTTTCTCCAGTTGTTAAAATGACTTCTATTCGTACTGTTTTAAGTATTGTGGCTACTAAAGATTTGCATTTAGAGCAGCTTGATGTTAAAACAACCTTTCTTCATGGTGATTTGGATGAAAAACTATATATGGTTCAGCCACAAGGATTTGAGGTCAAGGGTAAGGAGAATTTGGTGTGCAGATTGCAGAAAAGTTTATATGGCTTGAAGCAAGCACCTCGACAATGGTATATTAAATTTGACACTTTTATGAATGGGCATGGATATAGTCGGTGTCATTCTGACCATTGTGTTTATTTTAAGAGGTTGGATGATGATAGCTACATTATTTTATATTTATATGTTGATGATATGCTTGTAGCTGGGTCTAACATGAATCACATTAAGGGGTTGAAACAACAGTTAGCAAAATCTTTTGCTATGAAGGATTTGGGGGCAGAAAAACAAATCCTTGGTATGAAAATTTGTAGAGATAGGAAAAATAGGAAATTGTCTCTATCTCAGGCTGATTATATTGAGAAGGTGTTGCAACATTTCTCTATGGAAAATGCCAAAGCTGTCAGCACACCTTTGCCTGGTCATTTGAAATTGACTAAGGATATGTGTCCCAAGACACCAGAAGAAGAGACTAAAATGTCTAAGGTACCTTATGCTTCATCTATAGGGAGCTTAATGTATGCTATGGTATGTACTAGGCCAGATATTGCACACGCAGTGGGAGTCGTTAGCCGTTATATGAGTAACCCTGGTATTGAGCATTGGAATGCAGTCAAATGGATTCTTAGATATTTGAGAGGCACATCCAGTAAGTGTTTACACTTTGGGGGTTCTACTACTACTGTACAAGGCTATGTTGACTCAGATTTGGTAGGAGATATAGATAGCAGGCAGAGTACTATAGGTTATATATTTACTATTGGTGGGACAGCAGTGAGTTGGATTTCTCGACTACAAAAGGTGGTTGCTTTATCCACTACAGAGGTAGAGTATGTTGTTGCTACAGAGGCAGCCAAGGAGATGATATGGCTTCAATTCTTTATGGAAGAATTGGGACATCCACAAAAGGATAATTTTCTACATACAGATAGCCAAAGTGCCATTCATCTTGCAAAGAATTCTGCTTTGCACTCAAAGACAAAACACATACAGTTGCGGTACCATTTCATTCGATCAGTTTTGGATGATGGACAGTTAAGGCTGGAAAAGATTCATACTGATGATAATCCAGCAGATATGTTTACAAAGGTAGTAACAAGGGAGAAGTTGAACTCATGTTCAGCTTCAGTTGGTCTTCTAGACTGAACACAATAAAGGAACAGCTGAGTCCAAGGTGGTTCAATCTAGTGGGAGCCTCATGTGGGTAGCGGTATTGCTATAGGATCAGTCTCCAAGTGGGAGGTTTTTTAGTATAGTGTGGATACTGATCAGTCACCAAGTGGGAGATTGTTAGCTTGTGGTGAATAATCAGGAAAGTACTATCTAGGAAAGTACTGTACACTTTTCCTCCCGACCTCACCGACTACTTTTCAGTTATTTGGGCCGACTACTTATAACTCATTCTAACCCTAAAGCGGGAAAATATTGTATAATATGGCTTAGGGTTAGGGATTTTCATGATGTATGATTTTAGTACTTGGGGTAGAATTGGGCTATAAGGGATTACAGATTGTAATCAGGTTGTAATCACTGGATAATAATAATATTGGACTCGTTGTTGGTGGACGTAGCCCAGGGATTGGGTGAACCACGTTAAATCTGTGTGTCTTGTGTTCTATTCTGTGTGGTTTATTATTTTCTGATATTAGTTATATTTGTACATAATTGTTATTTTTGCCTTGTTAATCCTAACAGAACACTTAGCACTCATTGGATCTAGGTGATGCTCACAGCAGTGAAGCACCGAGACTTCCCGGGAGGTCACCCATCCCAGTACTACTCTTACTTATCAATTGATGAGCTTAAGGGGCTTTCTATTTAATGGTTCATAAGGCACAACACTTGGTGAAGGTTTTGCAAATGAGGATGCAAGCAGAGTGGGTTTAACCATGGAGGAAACTTTGTAGTTAAGCGCACTCGAGCTGGAGTAGTATTGGGATGGGTGACCTCCTGGGAAGTCCCAGTGCTTCACCTCTGTGAGCATCACCTAGATCCAATGAGTGCTAAGTGTTCCATTCATTCTCATGAGAGATGGGTTTGTGTGAACCACTACTCATGAATCATGGGTCAATAAGTTTGACTCAAAAAACTACACAGTTGAATCCTGATAGCAATATCACAATTTGACTTGCTGTGGAAAATATCTCCTACTTATCAATTGATGAGCTTAAGGGGATTTCTAATGAATGGTTCATAAGGCACAACACTTGGTGAAGGTTTTGCAAATGAGGATGCAAGCAGAGTGGGTTTAACCATGGGGGAAACTCTGTAGTTAAGAGCACTCGAGCTAGAGTAGTACTGGGATGGGTGACCTCCCGCGAAGTCCCGATGCTTCACCTTTGTGAGCATCACCTAGATCCAATGAGTGCTAAGTGTTCCATTCATTCTCATGAGAGATGGGTTCATGTGAACCACTACTCATGAATCATAGGTCAATGAGTTTGACTCAAAAAACTACACAGTTGAATCCTGATAGCAATATCACTGATTAAGTTATAGTTTCAGCCTATTTTCCGTGATGTTGGGTGTTAATCAAATTTGACCTGTCCATACCCCTCAAGTAGGCAGGCACATATATGTGGCAGATTGTACATTCGAGATTATAACTGACAAGTCAGAGATACGACAATGAAGATGAGGATGGCATGGTATGGCATAGGGCTGGTATGTGCACATCTTTCAACGGGTGCAAATATGTTGCACCGTAGCCGGTGTCATGAATTGTGATCTCTCAAATCAAGCTGCACTCACATTACCTTTCATTTTAAAAGTTTCTGTAAATTGTATGTTTTTTTTGGATATACAATTGTTTCTTGTATATATTAAATTTGGTAGAGGGATCTCTGAAATTTAATTATTAAGTTGTAAATTGTAGCATTCAATAACAATTTGATATAGAATTATGAATTATAAAAATATTAAATGCTTTATTAGTTCCTGTCTATGGCAGTAGAACTATACGAAGTTATTGTTATTAACTTGTGTTTAATAAAAATTTTATTAGCAAATCAGAAATTAGTTATTGTTCATGTTGTAAAAATAAATTATTTTAACTAAAGTATACATGCAAATTGTTTAACAAAATATATTTAGAAAATTATTTTTGTCAGATTTGAATGGCCACAAACTTTGAGTGATAAAGAGTGGTTTTTGCAGAATATTTCACCATTTTATAAATCTTATTTATAAAATCTTTAAGAATTTTAATTTTTATTAATATTTTATTTTGAATTATATTACTATAACTATTTTTAAAATATATTATTAATTTTTATTCGATATTAAATTTTAATGTTTTAAATTTTTTATTATTTATATATTTTTGAGTTAATTATTTTAATAGATTTTGTCTTTCAAGAACCTCCTTCTGGGAATATCTCGCAGGGTGAGGATGACTCTGCAATGACCTTGATGAGAAAATTGAGGGTTGCCCCAAACCCAACAGAAGAGGTCAACCCTTGGGCTCTAAGAACAAGGTCACTTCTAGCAAAAAAAAGAATGGTAAAGGTCCCCCTACTGATGATAGCAGTAGACTTGCTGCTAAGAAAGTGTAACCCCCCCTTGTTTGCCATGAAATACATCTCATGGAATATTAGGGGTCTGGAAGCCTCGGATAGAAAACATATTGTTAAATGTTTCCTGGACTCTCATAATAACATTGATTTTTTAATGCTGCAAGAGCTAAAATCTATTAATTTTACCTTGGACACTTGTCTCAATTTCATCTAGAAAGACTCTATGGAAATCTGCTCCAATCATTGCAAAAGCAAAGGTGGTGTTAGATTGCTCATTAACTCTAAATGATCTAGCCACATCATTGATATGGGTTGTTCGCCATGTAACAAGTTTGTTTGGGCCTCTATCAATATTGACAACACCCCTTTTGGGATCTGCTCTATCTATGCCCCTAATGACTTTAAAGAAAGATGCACCCTTTGGGACTGGATTTCCTCCCTTCCTAATATACCTTGGATCCTTGGTGGTGATTTTAATATGATAGAGGATTGTGATGATAAAATGGGTGGTAATCCTTTTGAATGGAAAGGCTCTGAAAAAGCCCATTGGGAGAAAATGAAATCTACTAAAAATCTGTTTGATCCTTTGCTTGGCAACAAGGTTGATTCTAGGGGTTTTTCAAATACTTGGTGCAACTTTCAAAAAGGAAGTAATAGGATCTACTGTAGGCTTGGCCAATTTTATGCCAACAAGAACGTTTTCTCTTTTTCCCCTATTGACCAAGGAAACCCTATTATTGTCTGGCCCTACTCTCTCTCAAACCATCACCCTATTTATGCTCACATCAAGATGGCCAGCTCTATTCCTATTACCAAGGGGGGGCCAATAAGTTTATCCTTGGGTGAACCCACAATAGTGGGTTACACTTTTTTACCTGAATGGACACTCAACTCTACATTTTGAAAAAAAATCTAGATTCAGATGCATATTGTCGTTAAAAAATTTGAAATTGGAAGATGAAGTAAATTAGTGTCTTTTAGGATTTTATGTCTAGATTCTAAATATATTTTTAATTTTTATTTTTGAATTTATTTGAATGGTTTTTTCTTTCTCCCACAAAAATGGGTATGTTGCTGAAAACGTCATTTTCAAAGAGTTACATATTTTTCATAGAGCATAACCTTTTTAAAAAAAATAGATATCAATGTGCTTCTTTTGAATTTAGTTTTTTAACATTAATATAGAGGGCATGCAATTGGTTTGACAATATTATCATGATTATTTCATATTTTATTAACGTTTGAAGTTGACTAAAGCATAATTTTTACATACCTTGACTACATAGCTTACAACTTGTCGTGTATTTGTCCAATTTCACTTTTAATTTTTTTGATAGAAAGAGAACTTCAATACCTAGGGCAAATATATTTTTTATATTTTTTTTTCTCTCATTTAGTATTTTTCCATAAGTGTCAAACATAGAGGTAGACATACGGTAAAATATCTATGTTTAGTAAAACTAAAAATTCAAAGTCATAATAAACTTAATAAATATTAACATTATAATCATTGGAAAGATTTTTCTCAATAGTACCTTACTACATAGATAGGTTTTTCAAATGAATTCATTTGATTTTCCAAAAGATAAAGTCGAAGTGATTTTTTATCAGCATTTTAATAGGTGTGAAGGAGACTCCATTGTTGGTATGAATGAGGAGTATAAATGTTAGATCAATATTGTTTTTATCTAAGAGGCTTTAATCTAACCATTTGTAATTAATTCCTTCAAATGGAACCTCTGAAGGCTTAAATCAACATATTTTATTAAAAATATGTTATTTCAGCAAAAATAAGCATGTCTAAAAAAGTGTAACCCACTATTGTGGGGTCACCCCCTTAACACTAATTTTCTCAATAATCTGGATGTCCTTGTTGCCACTAATATTATCAGACTTATCAATGGGGATAATAAGTACCTTGCCTCCCATATTGACAGATGGCATTATAATGTTACCTCATGGAAAAAATTGTTGCAAATTATTGGCCAAAGATTTTAGATTTAAAGAAAAAACTCTTAATCATAACCTATTTATTTTGGAAAATGATTTACAACTTAACCCCTCCTTCCCTATCACAACCATGCATGTGGCCAATGCTAGATATTCTCTTAGAATCCACCAACAGGTTAAGATCAAGGGGGCTATGATTCGGGCCTGCAGCCACTGGCTTTAATTTGGAGACAAGGGTTCCAAGTTCTTCTTTAACCCCCTTAAACATAAACATAGTTGGGAGAAAATAGATAGACTTTTCATTGATGGGAATGAGGTCCTTGACTTAGAAAGCATTAAGGAAGCCTTTTCTCTCTTCTATCAAAATATTTTTACCTCAGAGGATTTTGTTGTTGCTAAGGAGCTTAGAAACAACTGCAAAACTATTATCCCCAATAGGATTTTTGACGAGGAGTCTAACCTTCTCAAGCATCCCTTTTCTATTGATGAAAATCAATTTGCCATCAAGTCCCTTCACAATGATAAAGCCCCAAGACTTGATGGGCTCCCCATTGAGTTCTACAAAGCTAACAATAAGTGGATTTGCTCTAACCTTTTGGATATTTACAATGAGGTTGTCTCTAAGGGCTCCCTTGGAAATAGAATCAATAGGGGCATCATAAAACTTATTCCCAAGGATGGGGACAAGACCCTCATCAAAAATTGGAGGCCCATTATATTGCTCAATGTGTCCTACAAGATCCTAGCTAAGTTGCTTTCCATTCGGTTGGAAAAAATCCTGCCCAATTTCATCTGCCCCACCCAAACTGATTTTATTAAAGGTAGATATATTCTTGAAAACCTCATCATTAGCTAGGAAGCCATGGAGTGGGCTAGAGTCTCTAATCAATATACTACTATGTTTCTCCTTGATTATGATAAGGCTTATGATAGGGTTGAATGGGATTTCATTATTATGATGCTAGAAGTGTTTGGCTTCCTTGCTGAGTTTTGCCTATTTGTTAAGGTACTACTTTAGGATGCTTCTGTCTAGATTGATGTTAATGGCTCCCTTTCCGCTCCCATCCTTCTCTCTCACTCTATTAGGCAAGGGTGCCCCTTGGCCCCTACCCTTTTTTTTATTGCCTCTGATGCTATGTTCTACCTCCTTAGGGATGTACTCTCTCTCCCCCAAAGTTGCAAGGATTAGGATCCCTGATGATAATGAATTACTCAACATACAATTTGTTGATGACACTACTCTTTTTTTGGAACTCACTAAGCAAAACATGGACAACCTTAGCCTTAAGATTCAACTTTTTGGCTCTATTTCTAGAGCTAGAATCTCTCAGACCAAAGCTATCTTCCTTAGCTAGAAGGAGAACCCCCCTGATTGGTTTAGAGACCTTGGTTACCAATGGGGAGTACCCAGCAAAATTGTGAGATATCTTGGTGTGCCTTTCTCTATCTCCCCCTCCCTCGAGGACATGTGGTTGTGGGTCAAGGAAAAGATTGATAAGAAGCTCAATACTTGGAACAATAGGTCCCTCTCCTTAGCTGGCAAGGTTCAAGTTTGCAAGAAAATCCTCTCTTCTTATAATATCTATTACTCATCTGCCTGGATGTTTAGTAATTACCAAATCTTTGAGATCCAAAAAGTGGTCAGAAGCTTCCTCTGGTCTGATAGTAAAGGTAACAATAAAATGCATTCTATTAAATGGGGTTCATGTCACATTGAGAAGGGTCTTGGAGGTCTTGGCCTTAAAGACCTTAGGACTCAAGGCATTGCCCTTATGGCCAAATGGATCTTTTGTGCCTTTGAAGGGAAAGATCCCTGGAAAGTCTTGATCATGAGAAATATTGAGAGGGGTGTCCCTAAAAAGGCCAAATCTTGGAATGGACTCCCCTTTACTGACCTTGTTGTTGGAGATTTTTATGTTTCGATCCAAGGCTCTTGTGTATTCAAATCTATCTAGAAACCCTAGGAATAGGTTGGGGGGTTTTAGTCAACACTAGAGGGTGCAATGATAACCCAATTCATGGTGAAAGGTTTTTATGGTGGAATCTCTCTCATGTTGGCAAGCCTCTATCCCTTACGTATAGATGCTTGACTAAAAGCTATTAGGAATAGTCCCAAGAGATAACTAAGAGGGGGGGGGATGAATCAGTTATCTACAAGATTCAATTATTTATCCAATTAAGTATACTTAAACATAAAGCATAAACACAATGAAAGAACACAAGAACACAACACCAATATTTTGGTTATGGGGAAACCCAAAAAGGTAAAAACCCCGGTGGGAATTGACACCCACTAATATTCTGTACTGGTGTATTATGATCCTTGTTAGAAGATCTTTAACCCTGTTAGGAATTGCTTTACAATATATTTAGTATAATAGACCTGGTCAAGGGTTAGACCCTGTTAGGAGTCTTTTACAATTGTCCCTATTAGGGGAGAGGATGCACTGTCCGAGAGCACACTGCTCAAAGGGGTGAAGACTACAACCTTCTATTTAATAGATATACACTATATCTGGATCTTGGTGAACTACGCTTTGACTTGCTATCTGGATCAATTCCAATGTATAGCACAAATACTTTGCTTGGTCACATAGATCTTCTTCTGATGGCTCAACACTTCACACACTCTGCCTTGATCTTCTTAATCAACTATGAACCACACTCAAGCAATCACAAATGATTGCCTATAAATATCTTTCCTCTAAATGATATAATCAAGTCAGCCTGTTAGAACCACCTTGAAATCATATTAGAGAAACCATAACAAACTTTGATAAACATTATGTCAGCTCTACTATGCACGCAACACATTCTGGGACCTATCCAAAAAGATAATTGTAGACGCACGCCACACACTGTCGGCTCTACCAAAATAATTGGATCTTTCTCTTTAGACTAAATTACTTCATGCGCTTTTAACCAAACATCAATAACTCTCCTCTAAGCTTAAATCCAAGGGCGCATACCCACATGATAGGCGCAACTCCAGAACCAATATAATCTATGTCGGCTCTTCTAAACAAATGCAAGAAACTGCTACTAGTGAATAGCGACTGCATAAATTTACTTCTACTCATCATTAGACTATGTGTCCATGACTAAAACATCACTAACATGTCTTCATCACATGTCCAAGGGCGCAAGCCTCTATGACAACTGTACAAACAACCATACTCAGAACACTGTCTGTTACTCTATCAGGAACACTGCTAACATAAGCTTCTATATATCTATCTATACTAACAGTTAACCTCTGTGCCCATGATATCATGCTGATATCATGTCCATGCGACATATACTAAAATCTTTCTACATAAGACTTCCACACATGCTACTTTCCCTATGTTGTCATCAATGACAAACATACAGTCAGTACTGGCCTGCCGACAAATCTCCAACCATCTCCCCCTTTGGCATTGATGGCAACATGTGGAATGAAAAACCATCACCAACCCAAATGAACATTTCTTTTATAGCATTCTCCATTTCCTCTTCAAAACTCCCCCAAAGATGAATCCTCCATTTGCTGCAATATTTTCAATATTCTCCATTTCCTCAACTAAATACTGCTCCCCCTTAGTATATTACTCCTTTTTACTTATGTTTTTCATGACTATATATTACTCCCCCTTTGACATCAATGGCAAAGGGTGCCATTCATTTTAAGTATCGGTACTACTCCTGAGGTAGATTAGTCAACCTTCCATCAGTCCCTAAGGACTGATGCCTTTCCTTCTTTCTTCTAAGTAGAATCAGGGAAGGGAATTACTCCCAACTTCTCCCTGAGATACTCAAAAGTATCCTTAGGCAAGGGCTTTGTGAATATATCTGCCAACTGATCTTTAGTACTCACATAGTCCAACTTGACTTCTTTCTCTACCACTTTCTCTCTTAGGAAGTGATACTTGATCTCAATTTGCTTTGTCTTTGCATGCATCATAGGGTTCTTTGACATATTGATAGTGCTAGTGTTATCACAATGAATAACAATAGGATAATCAATCTGAATTCCAAAATCATTTATCATCTGCTTGATCCAAATAATTGTAGAACAATTCAATGTTGTTGCAACATACTCTGATTCTATTGTTGACTGAGAAATACAATTTTGTTTCTTGTTTGTCCAAGCGACAAGTCTATCACCAAAAAACCCTACTCCTCCTAATGTACTCTTTCTATCATCAACGCATCCTGCCCAATCAGCATCAGTGTACACATGAAGCTCAACATTTTCTGAATTAGGATACCATAGACCATAGTCTATAGTGCCTTGCAAGTATCTGAATATCCATTTTACTGCCATGAGGTGACTTTGTTTGGGTTCTACTGCAAATCTTCCAACTATGCCAACTGCATTGGAAATATCAGGTCTAGTTTGAGTAAGATAAATAAGTTTGCCAATCATAGACTTGTACAATGTTATGTCTACTACTGGCAAGTCATCTTCTTTTGTAAGCTTGCATCCAGTAATCATAGGAGTCCCTAATAGCTTGCAATCATCCATCTTGAATTTATTTAATATTTCTTTCACATACTTGGACTGATTAATAAAAATGCATTTCTTTGTCTGTTGAACATTCAATCACAAAAATTATTTGATAGGACCAATCATGCTCATCTCAAATTCATTTTGCATCTCCTTAGAAAATTTAGCACTAAGTTTGTCATTACCTCCAAAGATAATATCATCAACAAATATAGCTACAAGTAGCAAACCTTCAGATGTCTCTCTTATGAATAGATTACAGTCTACTGCTCCTTTCTTGAATCCAATCTTTGTTAGATACCCATCTAGTCTTTCATACCATGCTCTAGGGTCTTTCTTAAGTCCATAGAGGGCCTTCTTCAATCTGCATACCATATTAGGTCTGTTTGATAAGGTGAATCCTTCTGGCTATTCAATGTATACTTCTTCTTTCAAATCTCCATTTAGGAATGCTGACTTGACATCCATCTGATAAACTTTGAAGTTTTTGACTGTAGCATAGGCTAGAAACAACTCAATAACTTCTAATCTTCTCCTAGGTGCAAAGGTGTCTGAATAATCAATGCCTTCTCTTTGTGCATATCCTTTACATACTAACCTTGCTTTGTTTCTTACAACTATACCATCTTCATTCATCTTGTTTCTGAATATCCACTTTATTCCAATCACATTTTTATCACTAGGTCTTGGGACCAGTTCCCAAGTGTCATTCTTGATAATTTGATCAAGTTCTTCTTTCATAGCATCATGCCAATCTAAATCATTACAAGCATCTTCAACACTTAAAGGTTCAATCTGAGATAGTAAGCATATTGCTTCACTGCTAGCTGAATTCTTTTCTTGTGATCTTGTTAACACTTTGCCACTTTGATCTCCAATGATATCTTCCTTGGAATGGTTTCTAGATGTTTGGAACCTTAATTGATGCTGACTTGTTAGTCCTAGGAGTTTCTTCTTCACTTGTCTCAGGGTCATTGAATAACACATCAATACTGTCAAACATTTCTTCAATAACTATCTCACTAGTGGAGGGTCTGGGTTCTTCTTTAAGCATGGGTGAGTAATCATGATATCTTTCTTGAACCATGAACTTTTCATCAATCTTAATATGAGCACTTTCAATGATCTTTTTCAATCTTAAATTGAAACATCTATAAGCTTTACTTTTAGTAGAGTAACCAAGGAAAATACATTCATGACTTCTTGCATCAAACTTGCCTACTGCTTCATCCCTCTTGATGTAGCACTTGCTTCCAAAGATTCTGAAGTATTTTACTGTGGGAACATTACCAAACCATAGCTCATATGATGTTTTGTCAATGCCAGGTCTCAATTGAATTCTATTGATGGTGTAGACTGTTGTATTGACCACATCTCTCCAATAGGTGTGTGCAACTTTTCCTTCTATCATAATGGTGTGTGCTGTATCAAGGATGATCATATTCCTTCTCTCTATAATTCCATTCTGCTGAGGTGTTCTAGGTGTACTCAATTGTCTCTTTATGCCATGTTCTTCACAATACTCATAGAATCTGTCAGAGGTGAATTCTCCTCTATCTGATCTCAAACATTTTATCTTTAGTCCAAATTCATTCTCAACCTTAGCTTTGAATATTTTGAATTTCTCAAATGCTTCTGACTTATCTTTTAAGAACTCAACCCACATCATCCTAGTATAGTCATCAACAAACAAAATGAAATACCTTTCACCATAGTATGATCTTGTTTGAGTTGGACCACATAGGTATGTATGAATCAGATCCAACTTGTTCTCTACTAAATTGTGCTTGCTCCTGAATTAATTTCTCACATGCTTTCCCATTACACATTCCCTACATATAGTATGGCTTTGCTATGTTAGGTAGATCTCTTACTACATTTACATTGCTTATCTTTACTATGTTATCAAAATTGATATGACATAGTCTTTTATGCCACAACCAACTATCATCAACTTTAGCAACAAAAGAACTTACTTCTAAATTGAGTTGGAAAACATTACCTCTTGTCTTTGAGCCTAATGCAATCATAACACCATTCTTGTTTTTAATGATGCATTTGTCATCTTTAAACTCCAATTGATAGCCTTTTCCAAGTAACTGACCAACGTTGAGAAGGTTATGTTTCAAACCATCAACATAAAGAACATCATCAGTACTATTCTTTCCATCCAAGGTGATGGCTCCTTTACCAACTATTGGTTTGGGAGTGTTGTCTCCAAATCTAACCATGCCACCATTGTATTTGACCAGATGAACAAATTTTTTTTTATCACCTGTCATGTGATGTGAACAACCACTATCTATAATCCAGTCTGTCCTTATATTTGCTTGGGAAATTAATGCTAGCTCTTGTTCCACTTTCTCATCTTTATGATTTGTCTTTTTATTCATTTTGTCTATGATAGCAATGAATCCAATTTCTTCTTCACCTAATTCATCATCAGAAACTCCATCTCTAGCATAATAACATTCCTTAGGCTTGTAATCCTTTTTGAACTTTCTAGCTCTAGTAGGACACTTAGATGCAAAGTGACCAATCTTATTACATGAAAAGCACTTAAATGGTAATTGACTTTAATATTTTCCTTTTCCTTTCTTTTCTCTTTTTCCAATCATAGCAATAAAATCACCTAAAGTTTTCTCTTCATCATCATCATCAAAATTACCAGAAGTGTTTGCAGATTTCTTACCATGAACTATTGCTTTGAAGGTTGTCTCAATCTTTGGTTCTGTCTTCAATCTTGAAATCTCAAAAGCTGAGATTTTTCTGATCAAGGTCTCTCTCTTGAAATTAGATGTAAGTTTCATGGTCTCATCAAGGTTTTTGATCTTGTTTTCATATTCCAGGGCGAGAGCAGTCATCAGCTTGTCCATGATGTCTTCTTTTGAGATCTCTCCACCATTGTTCCTAATTCTAGCAACTGCTTCGTTGATCCTTTGATTATAAGCTCTGATGTTTTCTTCATGCAGCATCTCCAATGCATTGTATATTTTCTTCCATGTTTTTTTGCATGCATCCTTTTCTTGTTTGTCACCTTCAAACATGTCTTCTAGGTGCTTCCATATCTTGTGGGCGGTGTCTACTTTCTTTATCTCTAAAAATTCACTATCAGATAGGGCACTGATAAGGGCTTCTTTAGCAATAGCATTTTGATGAAACAATTCTTTTTGTCTTTCAGTAGCATTATCCTTTCCAAGGTCTTCTAGGGTAGGGATCTTGGCTTCTTTGATATTTACATCAAAAACTTCAAAACCAATGCACAACAAATGAGTCACCATCTTGTTCTTCCAATCAAGATAATTCTCTCCATCAAACTTAGGACTTTCTTTCCTAAAGTATTCCATTTGATCAACCTCGAGCTGTTAAAATTTCTCTTCGAGGCACTTGGCTCTGACACCAATTGTTAGGAATAGTCCCAAGAGATAACTAAGAGGGGGGGGGGTGAATCAATTATCTACAAGATTCAATTCTTTATCCAATTAAGTATACTTAAACATAAAGCATAAACAAAATGAAATAACACAAGAACACAACACCAATATTTTGGTTACGGGGAAACCCAAATAGGTAAAAACCCCAGTGGGAATTGACACCCACTAATATTTTGTACTAGTGTATTATGATCCTTGTTAGAAGATCCTTAACTCTGTTAGGAGTTGCTTTATAATATATTTAGTACAACAGACCTGGTGAAGGGTCGGACACTATTAGGAGTCTTTTACAATTGTCCCTATTAGGGGAGAGGATGCACTATCCAAGAGCACACTGCTCAAAGGGGTGAAGGCTACAACCTTCTATTTAATAGATACACACTATATCTGGATCTTGGTGAACTATGCTTTGACATGTTGTCTAGATCAATTCCAATGTATAGCACAAATACTTTACTTGGTCACATAGACCTTCTTCTGATGGCTCAACACTTCTCACACTCTGCTTTGCTCTTCTTAATCAACTATGAACCACACTCAAGCAATCACAAATGACTGCCTATAAATATCTTTCCTCTAAATGATATAATCAAGTCAACCTGTTAGAACCACCTTGAAATCATATTAGAGAAACCATAAAAAACTTTGATAAACATTATGTCAGTTCTACTATGCACGAAACACATTCTGAGACCTGTCCAAAAAGATAATTATAGATGCATGCTACACACTGTCGGCTCTACCAAAATAACTGGATCTTTCTCTTTAGGCTGAATTACTTCATGCACTCTTAACTAAACATCAATAACTCTCCTCTAAGCTTAAATCCAAGGGCACATACCCACATGATAGGCACAACTCTAGAACCAATATAATCTTTGTCGGCTCTTCTAAACAAACGCAGGAAACTACTACTGGTGAATAGCGACTGCATAACTTTACTTCTACTCATCATCAGACTATGCATCCATGAATGAAACATCATTAACATGTCTTCAACATATATCCAAGCGCACAAGGCTCTATGATAATTGTACAGACAACCATACACAGAACGCTACCTGTTACTCTGTCAGGAACACTGCTAACACAAGTTGCTATATAATTGTCTGTACTAACAGTTAACCTCTGCACCCATGATATGATGTTGATATCATGTCCATGCTACATATACTGAAATCTTGCTACATAAGACTTCCACACATGCTACTTTCCATATGTTGTCATCAATGACAAACATATAGTCAGTACTGGCCTGCTGGCAAATCTCCAACAAAATCTGGGCCAGGAAAGGGATTAAACTCCTAATTGATGTTCTTGAGCATGATTCTCTTATGTCATGGGATGATCTTAGACTAAAATGTAATCTTCCCCCTACCCACAAAAGGACTTACAATATGATCAAGCAGGCTTGTGCTTCTTTTGACCTTCCTAAAGATTGTGATGTTGATTCTCATAGATTTTTTACTTTTAAATGGGTTGATGGCACTCTTCTGACTAAAATTAAGGCTTGAAATATTTACTCTCTCCTTGTCTCTGATAATTCCATTATTGATCATGTTAACACTATGTGGTATTCTAATCTCTCTGTGGCTCAGTGGTAGCAAAACTTTAGCAGGCTCTGGAAATGTCCGATTGAGCCAAAAATCAGATGCTTTAAATGGTTGTTAATTCTTAACAGACTTCCTATAAGGGGGATTTTTTACTCTACTGATATCTGTTCCATTTGTAAACTTCCTGAGACTAGTAGACATTTTTTTATTTATTGTTTCAATCCTAAGGAAATCTATTTGATGTTTGGTTTCTCTATTCCCAATTTGGTGAACATTATGGAAGTTATCTCTAGTTACATTCAAGGATTAGAAAAGGATGCTAATTTATTCTGGTTTATATTATCTGCTAATATCTTATGGTATATTCAAAAAATTAGAAATTCTGATAGATTTGATGGCCAAGCCAAGGCCCATACTGAGTCTTTTTGAAAACTCGCTCTTTTTAAAATTATTGTGTAGGTCTCCTTCACTATGAACCTGGAGAGGAACAAGCTCTTGTGGTTCCTTAGAGATGGTCACACCTCTATGTTCACCTAAGAAATGAAGGATGGATACATGTGGAAGAGAAACATGAACAACCACTCATCCTTTTAGGAGGCCCTTAAGCAGCTGAATGATGAAGTTAGGAACAACAAAGCGCTCTCCCTCGAACATGTGGATCTATGCTGACGCAAATCCAAAGCCAAAAGCTCATTGTTTGGATGGAAGGCCCTCAGGGGTGGATGACCTGGTTTGAGGCCTATGATGGCATCCTTTGCTGATATTTTTCTTGTGTTTTCATTTATTTTCTTAATGCACTAGCATACTTAGACCTTTTTGTGCTTGTTAGCACCCCTCGGTTACTCTTATGTTTGTTGTCCCTTGGTGGTGACAGCTCGTTTTGGTGAGGCCTGGCCTCTTTGTTTTTGAACTCTTGATTTTTAATATAAAAAATAGAACTTTATATGTTTGTAATATTAAAAATATAATTAAATTTATTAAAAAATTTATAAAAAACTAAATTTTAAATAGTAAATATATTTTTGAATATATTGGTGAATTTTATTATGCTCAGTTTTATTTATAAATATTTGTAAAACTTCAACAAACTTTAGTTCATACAATTAAATAATTTACAATATTATGATGATTTTTATGCATTGAAATATTTTTATTTATTTGTAAACATGAAATTATAATGGTACATTATTAATATTACATAAAGCAGGCTTCTAACAATTTTATTTCCAACCATTTGATCATTATCAAATTTAAAATTTGGTAATATAATTTATATTTAGCATTGGTATTCTTATGTTTGTTTTTGTCATTATTGTGTAGTATAATTTAATATACAAGCATGTTACCTTTTTTAAGAATCATCTTATAATACTTTTCAATTATTTTTAAAAAATTTGCTTGCTTAAAAATTACAAACAGTATTAAGTGATTTCTTATTGCAATTAATTATTATTTTAAACTTTTCAAATTTATTGCAATTAATTATTATTTAAAATTTTAAAATTCTCTTACAAAGTTTAATGACCTTTGCTAGTACTTTGGCAGGAACTTAGCTGCTTTGTAGCCTTGTTATTAATTGGAATTGAAAAGAATGTATAAAGACCTCATCTTTATCCCTCAAAGGAGTTGAACATGTCATTGTCAATACCTAATTTTTAATGCTATTACAATACACACCATACACATAAATATTTTATATCTAGTTGAATTTCCATCTCAAATCCTTGTTTACCATTGTATATTCAGCTTGTTATCCTCATTGACTGATCAATTTAGCATTTGTATGAAACTTATTCTAAAATACCATGGGAATAATCTTCTTCTTAATTATGTGGAGAGGCGTACCTATACAATGGGAGCACAAATGGGAATACCAGCATGGGAATATGTTAAAAAAAGATTCCATGTAAATAAAAACTATTAGACTAAATAAATAAATTAGAAAACTATTAATAGCTAGATGAAATAATAGTTGGCCGAAATAATATGGTCTAAAATAATAGGACCCGAAAAAATAGGGGCTCCACATGGATGCAGAATAAGTTAAAAATTTAAAAATTTAGAGTATTTTTTTTTTTTTTGTGGGATTAGGAGAGGCAAAGGAATTAGAAAATGCACCTTTTAGGGAATATGAAGAGACACTCTCAGATTATAAAAGAGTGTCTCCTCATTTCATTTGTAGGAAGCCCATTTCAAGAGCAACCAACTAACCAAATATCAAGGTGATATTTTTATTTTGTATTTAATAAAAAAAATTATATAATTTTAGTTATAGTTTTAGATTTTAATTTAATTTTAATTTTAGATTTAGTTTTAGTTTTAGTTAGATTTAGATTTATATTTATATTGCTCTTAGATTTAGATTTTGATCATTATTTCATTTAATATTTAGATTTAAATTTAAATATGGAGGGCAATGTCACCATATTGGTTTAGCTTTAGATTATTTAGATAATTCATTTAGAATGATTTAAAATGGTAAAAAACCTTTCTTCTTCCTTAATTAAAATTCAAAAAAATTTAAGATTTAGTTTTAATACTTTAAGGTTTATATTTAGTTTTAGTTTTAGTTTTAGTTTTAGAGTTAGATTTAGATTTATATTTATATTTCTCTTAGATTTAGATTTTGATCATTATTTCATTTAATATTTAGATTTAAATTTAAATATGGAGGGCAATGTCGCCATATTGCTTTAGATTTAGATTATTTTGATTATTCATTTATTTTTTATTTTTTTTTATATTTAACATTTAATTTCTACAATAAAAATTATTAAATTAAATAAATAAGTTACCAAACTATAAATTTAAATAAATCATAAATTCCAATGCCAAGGCAAAAAATAATAGCTGGCCGAAATAATAGGAAGCCAAATGGAAAGGCCAAAATAATGAGGCCCAAAATAATATGACCCAAAAAAATAGGAGCGCCACATGGATTCAAAGAATAAGTTAAAAATTTAAAAAGTTGGAGTGTTTTATATTTTTTTGTGGAATCTGGAGAGGCAAATGAATTAGAAAAGACACCTTTTGGGGAACATGAAGAGATGCTCTCTGATTATAAAAGAGTTCTCCTCATTTCATTTGTAGGAAGCCCATTTCAAGAGAAAGAACCAACCAAATATCAAGGTGATATTTTTATTTTGTATTTAGTAAACTTTTTTTATACAGTTTTAGTTTTAGTTTCCGATTTAGATTTAGTTTTAAATTTAGTTTTAGATTTAGAATTAGATTTAGATATAGTTTTAGTTTTACATTTAGATTTAGCTTGAGCTTGAATTAGATTTAGATTTATATTTCTTTTAGATTTAGATTTTGATCATTATTTCATTTAATATTTATTTTTAATATTTTAGATTTAAATTTAAATATGGAGGGCAATGCTTCCATATTGGTTTAGATTTAGATTATTTAGATTATTCATTTAGAATGGTTTAAAATGGTGAAAAATGTTTATTCTTCCTTAATTAAAATTTAGATGAGCTTCTCTTTGATGAGATTCTCCCTCGTAGAACTTCGTGGAATGCACAATTGACTCCCTTCGAATAGCATACGATCTTGGATGATGAAATCCAACCACTTTGTTTTGTCTAGAGTAACAAGTTCTGTACAAGCTTTCCAAGCTTCACCGAAATCAAGATCCTTTGGATACAAACTCTTGAGTTCTTTGAACCCAACCACCTCAATCTACATCTCTGTCAGCAAAATTTTCCTTATGCTACGCACATCTGCAACCCTATTAGACTTTCCACTCCTGTGTTTCAAAAAAAATATGTAACTCTGCAAAAGCTCAACCCATTTCAAATGCCTCTGATTTAAAACTTTTATTGACTATTCAAATATTGCAAAGCTTGATGATCAGTATACAAAAAAAAACTTCTTAGGAAGAAGATAGTGTCTCCACTTTTTCAATGCCTAAACTATAGTATTAAATTTCCTAATCATAAATAAAATATTTTATCTTGGCATCATTTAACTTCTCACTTAAATAAGCAATAGGTTTACCTTCTTGGCTCAAAACAACTTCTGTTGTAGTACCACTAGCATTACAGTCTACTTGAAACACCTTATTAAAAATCTGGAAGTGCTAAAACAGGTTGTTATGTAAATTTTTGTTTCAACAGTTTAAAAATATTATCTTCCCATGTAGTCTACTTAAAATCTTTCCTATCCCCTCTCATTATTTTAGTCAAGGTCCACAAATACTACTAAAACTTGTGATAAACTTTCTGTAAAAGCTAGCCAAACCATGGAAAGATCTTATCTCAGTAGCACTCCTTGGAGTAGGCCATTCGAGGATAGCCTTCACTTTCTATTGGTCTATTTTTAGATCTTTTGTTGAAACTATAAATCCCAGATACACTAACTCCTTCCTCACAAAACTATACTTCTTCAAATTAATCAACAATTTAAATTCCCTTAACTTCTCAAAGACCCTACAAATATGCATCGTATGTTCCTCCAATGTCTTACTAAACATCAAAATATCATCTAGGTAAAAAATGACAAACTTACCTATAAATTCTTTTAGAACCTCATTCATGAGCCGCATGAAAGTGCTCAGTGCATTGGTTAGCCCAAAAGGCATGACTAACCACTCATACAACCCTTCTTTTGTCTTGAAGGTAGTCTTCCATTTATATCCTTCTCTGATTCAAATTTGATAATATCCACTCTTCAGATCTATCTTTGAGAAATACACAACTCCACTAAAACAATCCATAATATCATCCATTCGTGGAAATGAAAACCTTTACTTGATTGTGATCTTATTTATAGCCCTGGAACCTGTACACATCCTTCATTATCCATTCTTCTTTGGTGCTAATATTGCTAGTATAGCACATGGACTCAGACTCCCTTGAATCAATCCCTTCTACAACAACTCATGTACTTGTCCATTCAACTCCTCATTTTTTGCTAGTGTCATTACGTATGTTACCAAATTTGGAAAAATGGCTCCTGGGATCAAGTCCATCTGATGACTAATCTTCCTTAATAGTGGTAATCCATTAGGCACATTATCAAACACAATATCTTAAAACTCATTCAACAGTTCTGCAACTTCTGCAAGTAGTACATATTCTACTTCCTCTTTACCATTTTTTGGAATTAAAGAAAAACACATATGCTCATGCCTCATACCCTTTAGTCATTTTTTTGAACCATCAACAAAACTTATTCTTGTATTACTACATAAATTTTCTTCTGTGTCCTTCAATGGATTTAGCTTATGTCACACTCCATCCTTTGTCAAGGAATAGGTATTTACACAAACATCATGTACAAAATGCATGTCAAACTACCACGGCCTACCCTAGAAACATATGACATGCATCCATGGGTATGATATCATATAGTACCTCATTATGGTATCCCCTAATCTTGAACTTTACTAGGCACTGTTCATTGCTCATGACCTTGTGGTCATCATGCAACCAAGTATTCTGGTATGGATGTGGGTGTTTCTTCCTCCTCAATCTTTAACTATGTGACCATCTCTTATGACACCAAATTGTCAGTGCTTCCACTATCGATAATAAAATCACAATACTTATCCTCACACTTGCACCTAGTGCAAAACAAGCTCCTCCTTTGCTCAGGTTCATTCTCACCACTCAACATGACTCTTCTATTAATTAGGGCTTCTCCTCTTTCAGTATCTTCAGAATGTGATGATTTGGCATCCTCATCCACATGTGCAACTCTGTTCTGGCCATCAATTCTCCTATATGTCATTCCTTGGCGTTGTGGATATTCATATGCCCTATGACCTTCTTCTCCACAATGAAAACATGTTCCACAGAAGCCTCCTCTTCCTGATCCTTATCCACATCCTCTTCCTATCTGATCTCTATTATTATGATTGAAATTATTTCCTCTCTGATTTTGACTACTACTAGCCTCATCCTTCCACTGATCTTCCACCATGACCTCTTCCACTTTTCCTACTTTCAAACTTCTTCAGCTTTTCCTCTACTTTTAGAGAAAACTGGTAGGCTTCTTCAATATATTTCATTTAGATAAAATTCAACTCCTCTTGAATGGTTGGTCTCAACCCATTAAGGTAACAAATAACTTTCTCCTTGTCAGCTTCTGCATCACCTATTCTGATGAGGATTCGATAAAACTCCTTTGTATACTCTTGAACAGATCTCCCTGCTTGCTTCAAACCTTGCATTTTCTTCAGTAGATCAAGCTCATAATCAATAGGAATGAATTTTCTCTTCAATTTATCTACCATCTGATCCCATCTTTTGATTCTCTCCCTTCCTCTTCTATTTCACTCCAATTGAATCTCTTGCCACAAGATCTCCGCATGACCCTTTAGTCTAGCCTTTGCAAACTTGACCCTATCAGGATACTCAATATCTTCATACTCAAAATATTCATCTAACTCATTGATCCATTCGATCAACTCTTCTTAGTTAAGATTTCCTGAAAATGTGGGAACCTTAATATTAGGTCTTTTTCCAATCTTGGAAATAGCTCGAAAAAATCTTTCTTCCTCTTGGTTCATAATTTTGCCTTCTCCTTCCTGATCAAAATTTCACTTCTTCTTCGGCTTCATCCTCACTTTCCTCTCTTATGACAAGATTCATGCCTCTATGAATTGCTTCTTGCAATGCTCTCACTTATCTCTGGAGGGCTCTAACCTCACATGACACACCTCCGGCTCTTCCAACATGTTCCCTTTATGGAGGCATTTTATCGCTTATCGTTGAAACCCTAAATCATGGTCCTGGTGCAAACTGCATCATAGTCAATGATCTATCTACACACTCAAGAAATCTTACTCTGATACCACCTAATGAAGGGTGCTCCCCTTAATACCACAAATAGATAATAGAAATAGAGAAATAACAACAATTTGCAAGAACAAAAAATGGGCTTCTTATTATCTCCACAAGTGTGGAATTAAACATTTCAGAATTACAATATGCAAAGCCACATGGGCATTTTCCTTACAATATTCTGTAAGACAGAGCCTCCAATAACTACCCAAAACCACCTTAGAAAATACTATGGGCCTTCCTTATATACACAATTTTCCACCACCCGAGAAGGTTCCATAATTTTAGCCATTTAGGCTGACCACCCTTAGAATTATTGTATTTTAAAAAAAATTTCATTCGAGTCGCTCAAAATAATAATAAATTTTATTTTTAGGTAGCCCAACTTTTTGGAGGCCGTAACTTTTTAACCATAGCTTCATTTGGCTATTATAACTACTTTTCAGAAATGGTGGGTCCAGATCTACATCACTTAACTTGCGCAAGTTCTAGTCAACTGAGATTCGATCGCAATATGGAGCCTCTAAGGTCTTCAAAATTGAGCTCAAAGATTTTGTACCCAAAAACCTCAATAACTTCACCAATATAGATGATATGACAATGAAACTCAATTGGCAGACTGATATGACTAAGATGAACCTCCACCTGTGAAATTAGAACATTTCAAGCTCATGTGATCAACTTACTAAGGGTAAGTGCACAAAGATGGGGGACCAAAAAGGGGGGTATAAGATGCCACTTTTTTCCTAAAATTAGAAAACTCTAAACTTCAACAAGAAATTAAAGACAGTTAGACTCAAAATTTTAAGATGTGACAAGAACAAGAGTTGTAATACTCTAAATCTAGTTCCTAAACTACTAATTTATTTTGAAAATGGTGCAAATTAAGGCCCTCAAAAGGGGAGAGCACAAAAAGTGGTCCTATTTTTTGTGAAAAAACATAACATAGCGTCTGGTGTGCTCCCCCTAAAATGTTAATTTTTTTACTAGATTTTTTAATCGCTCCAGTAAGAAGTTAGCTAACACCACGTAGTTTATCCCAAATTTTTTTGCTAATTTTTTGATGAATATATAATTTTTATGAATTTACGAAGTGCACACATACTGAAAATGTGAAATTTTTGTGTGCTCCCCATAGAAATCATTTAAAAACAATTCGAAAATCATTTTTTTTTTTAAAGTGTGTAGAATGGAGTCTAGTTTCTAAAGCTTAACTTGTTTCAAAATTTGACGAATGAGCAAAAATCTATGCCCAAAATACTACACATTGGTTTTTGACAAAAATCAGACATACATACAAAAGAAATTAGAGATGAAAAACTTAACATAATCAGAATTCAAAATAAATTATATGGTTAGATAGCTAACAGAGAGATCTACAATATCACGTCATCTAATTTAACATTATTGAACCATGAGTAAACCTGACGAGGAGCACACAAAAAAAGATGTCATTTTCTTGTATGTGTACTGGAAAAAATGTCTCATGCCTATTTGAATCCTCCAAGCCTTTGGTTGGATCTCCAAGGAAAATCCAACCCTTAGGCTTGGTGGATTCCAATGTCATACATAGGGCATGTACGCTATAGGGTGTGCACGTTATTTAAATTTATCACTTCCATAGGCACATGTGCTATAACGTGCCCACCCTATAGCACACACACCCTATGTAACATCTATAAAAGCCTTGAGTGAGAGAGAAGGTGGTGGGGGCTGAGAGAGGAAGAGAAAGAGTGAGAGAGAGAGAGAGAGAGAGAGAGAGAGGGTGGGTAGGAAGGTGGGAGAGAGCATGAGGGAGAGACTAAGAGAGAGAGATGAAAGAGGGTGGGTAGGAAGGTGGGAGAGAGTGTGAAGGAGAGACTAAGAGAGGGAAATGAAAGAGGGTGACAAGACTCTCTCTCTCTCTCTCTCTCTCTCTCTCTCTCTCTCTCTCTCTCTCTCTCTCTCTCTTGTCACATTCTTTCATCTCCCTCTCTCAATCTCTCTCTCATGCTCTCTCCCACCTTCCTACCCTCTCTCCCTCTATCTTTCCTAGGTTCTCACCCTCTCTCTCTCTCTCTTTCTCACACACTCACTCTCTTTCCCCTCTCTCTCTCTCTCCACCCTCTTACCCTCTCTCTATATTTCCCCTTCCTTACCCTCTCTCTCTCTCTCTCTCTCCTCTCTCTCTCTCTCTCCTCCTCTCTCTCTCTCTCTCTCGTCACATTCTTTCATCTCCCTCTCTCAGTCTCTCTCTCATGCTCTCTCCCACCTTCCTACCCCTCTCTCCCTCTATCTTTCCTAGGTTCTCACCCTCTCTCTCTCTCTTTCTCACACACTCACTCTCTTTCCCCCTCTCTCTCTCCCACCCTCTTACCCTCTCTCTATATTTCCCCTTCTTACCCTCTCTCTCTCTCTCTCTCTCTCTCTCTCTCTCTCTCTCTCTCTCTCTCTCTTGTCACATTCTTTCATCTCCCTCTCTCAGTCTCTCTCTCATGCTCTCCCCACCTTCCTACCCTCTCTCCCTCTATCTTTCCTAGGTTCTCACCCTCTCTCTCTCTCTTTCTCACACACTCACTCTCTTTCCCCCCCTCTCTCTCTCCCACCCTCTTACCCCTCTCTATATTTCCCCTTCTTACCCTCTCTCTCTCTCTCTCTCTCTCTCTCTCTCTCTCTCTCTCTCTCTCTCTCTCTCTCTCTCTCTCTCTCTCTCTCTTTGTGTGTGTGTAAAAGTTTACATAGTGCATGTGCAATATAGTGTGCACAGGTTATGTTTTAAATTCAAAACCATAGCACTAGGGGTGCTATAGCGTGCATGTTCTATATCACGTGTGCACTTTAGTGCATACACACTATGGTCATTGGGGGGTTAAAAAGGAATGAGGCACCTTTTTAGTCCCCCATCTTTGTGCATATACCCCTAAAAATAGTAAGTTTCCATAAATAGTAGTTGTGCACAAGAAAGCCCTTATTGAAAAGAAACCAAAAATATTTTTGGGTGATGCATGATTTCCCTTACACCCAGGATGCTCATGCATCAAATATTTACTTAAGTGACTGACCTTGTGACGTGCAAACATGTCATTCTAGAATTTCTCCAGTTTCTAGATTTTCCTCTCTAGTGTAATCTCATACAACTTTCTGCAATATGACCATACCTACCACATGTTGTGCAATTAACCTAAGTGTAAGAATTACCTTGTCTTCTCAGTTGATAGGTTTTGTCATGCATTCATGTGATACATGTCCATGCATGTTGCAATTACAATAGTTCTTTTCCATGTAGTGTCTCTTATGTAACTTATTCAACTTTAATCTACACTCATGTGTTTAATGTCCATACTTGTTACAATTATAACAATAACCATCAAATTTAGGAGTAGATTTAGGAATACCTTTTTCTTTTCTTTTGCAAATAATTTGATGTGTGAGCTGGTTTTCCATAGTGATAGCATGAGAGCTTCTTGGCCTTGGATTTTCATAGGCATTCTTTTATTCAGCTTCTCTTGATGACTCTCCCTGCTCGGTTGTAACGTAAACTAGTAGTATTGTCCAATCTTCTCTGACTATTTAAGAATTCATCCATCCTTTTAGTAATTTCTTCATTTTCTTAATCATCTCATTATGTTGTTGTTGCATCTTCACTTCATTCTTCATTCTTTCATTTTCTTCTCTTAATTCACCATTATCTTCCAATTTTCCTAGCAAGTCCATTGTTTACTCGGTTGATTTCCTAACTCATGATAACCATCCGATTGGATATTTCAAAGTGATGCTCGATAAGCCTCACTATTTCAGATTCCTTCTCTTTTAACTTTTCAATCATTTTTCTTCTATCTTCAATAGCCAAATTCCTTTCTTTCTCAACTTGTCTTTCATTGTTCATGACATCAAGCATTCTTACCATTTGAGTCTCTTGTCCAATTTGTAGTGCTTTCACTTGATCAGTAAGGTGCTTATTTTTTTCAAAAAAAATTTGATTTATTTCCTTCAGATGCATCAAATATGCTTCCAAATCCTTTAGATAATTCTTCAATCTCTTCTTCTTGATAATCAGTCTCATTGTGCCGAAATGCTAATTCCTTCCTTTTGATCAGTGACTCTCTCAATTTTTCTCCGATGTCCTTAAGCTATTCCATGAGAATCTGCATCTCCAATTTCTGATTTTCTATAGTCTTGTCGAGCTTATACCTTTCCCATCTCTAAGATCTTTTCCTCTTTAGTGATTAAGCTTCCTCAACAAGAGAACTAGCTCTGATACCAATTGTTGGGATTATGGAAAGGTGAGTTACTGAGAGGGGAGGGGTGAATCAATAACCCTAATTTTTTTTAACTCCATCCTTGTAATAGAGTAACTCATTAACCAACTGTAGTATTTATCATCTCCATACATTCATTAACATAACTGAAATGTAAATACTTGTAATCTAATCAAATAAGCATTCATGAAACTTCATATACATAACACTAGTATTTTAGTATCACATAAACCCTTGTTAGAAGGTTAAAACTACGGTGGGGATGAAACCTACAAAGCTTCACTAAATGTAGTAATAAAGTTAATGGTTAAGGCTAAAATATTTGGTCACTTCTGATGATCTTACCCTGTTAGGAGTAACAATAAAGATATGTGAGGATCTACCTGGTTAAAGGATTTAAGCAACACAATTAAGTGTGCACTCGGTTAAGAGATTTACAAAAAGACTGTTAGGTCTACTTTGTTAAAAGATTTAAGTTCTACCCACAATTGTTAGAAAATATAGTGAAATTGATCTACATTTATAGCAACTAACTTTGCCCGATTTTAGATCTGATAAGTACTTAGCTATTATCACCTTGTTGTGATAGATCTCTTCTCTAATTTTTTCTCGCTAGCCTTCTGATCTAATATTGATTCGGCTCCTTGAATGCCCTATCAATGCTTTTACTTCACAAACCCTGTCTAATCTTCAGATGTCTATATATGTGGCTACTTCATGTGTGGTACATGTCAAAATGGCATCTTGATAATTCTTATAACAAAGGGTTTTGAGCTAATTAGGGTTATGTCATCATCTAGAAAACCTAAGATCTACGATCCAAATGAATAACCTAAACATCATTACATAGGGATCATGAATCTTTAAATGATTACATCCATATTTAATCTTCACCTCAATCTTCGTAAATTGTTTTCTAGCTCAGTGTAAACCATTTACCTTTTTATTTTATGCCATTACAAACTTCTATGTCATTCCTATTTACTCGGCATACACTACATTCATCACTTGGTAATTTACTGACGCTCAGTATATATGAATGTTCAATTAAAACTGTGCTCAATAATCATCTGGCTCGGTATGAGTTCTTGGTCAAGACTATGTTTGATTATTATGATATTCTGCCTTGTGCTCTTTTTGTTATCTATTTTTGGTGTGTTGACCAACTAGCCTATTTTCTTCCTTTACCGATTGTATGTGTGACACTAATGACAACATATAACTAGCACTATGCTTAATACTATTGATGTTGATTTGGACTTCTAGGTTCTAAGGACTTGGTGTCCTTGATGGTGAGATTTTAAAATGTAAGATAAGGATGTTGATGACACTTACAAATAAATGGAATTTGGATATAAAAACAAAGTGACCAAGAACAACACTCACTTTCAAAAATAGTCCTAAGATCTACACATGAAGTGTATGTTCGAGATCATTTTCACTGGCCTAATATACAAAAAGATTCCAAAAAATCTACCTAAGGTTAGTGTTAGATAGCTGAGAGGGGGGGTGTATTAGTTAAGTCCAGTTGTCCAACAATCCCAAATACTCCCAAATGTATATAAAAATCTTTCAAATGAATTAATCAACTTGGTAATATATCAAGTGGTCCTTTCTCTTCATTTACCAATTACCAGTAAATTAAATAGTATATTTACCAATCAATCCAGTTATAGTAATGTGTAAAGTAAAATAAAAATTCAACACATCCATACACATATAAAACTTTGATTTTAATGTGAAAACCCTTTTAGGGGAAAAATCACCTAGGACCAATAACCCAAAATAATTCACTCTTCTGAAGTGAGCTCAGTTAAGAGCCAACCATGTTAAAGGTTACAAAACACATTGTGAGGTGTGACCTAGTTAGAGGATTTATCACTAACAAGTCTCCCTTGACCAAACATTCACTATGGGGTCAACATGAAAATAATCAACATTCATTGAATGTCATATTGAAATATAAAAGACTATTAAGTACACTCGATTAAGAGATTTATCTATAGCAATAATTAAACTGATACAATAATGATCTGATTCAAATACAACTTGTTTTGCATATTTTCAGATCTATGCTAAGCTCAAAAATATCTCTAATCAATAATCAATTCAATTTATTTTTTTTCTCCAACTCTATTATGCTCGGTAATTGCTTTATCTGACGCTCGGTGTACTCTACAGATTTTATCAGTTTTATCTTCAACTAGTTTGATCAGCTTTGCATGAATTCATTATTTTCACGTGAATTCTCTTGCAGTGGACTTAATAATGAATCTCTCGTCTCTTTATATAGACATCATAAACCATTTTATTTCCATCCATAGATTTTTCCTCTTAATCTTCACTATTGATTTTCCCACTTTAACCTTACTTGATAGTTGTGTCATTAACACATTTCATTCTCCTTCATCCAATCATCCTTAAATTTCATCATTTGTTTGATCATCATAACAAACATTATCTTTAACCTCAAAATCATCAACAATTGTCCAACTCATCATCTGTAGTTGGCAGTCATAAGTTCCATTTATTTCTTTCACTTGGTCAATACCATAATGCATCGATGATAATTAACTCAGCTAACATTGTACTCGGTATACACTATACTTGCTCGGTGTATACTAAATTCTTCATTTTACTAACCACATAAACTTGTTTATTCTTGATCTTCAATCATAATAGATTCATGTAATACAATCAAATCACTAACGTAATGTCATAGACTCATCAATAAGTTACCCAATGAATAATATATACATATCTTTCTCATCCATATCATCTTTATGTAGATATATCATTCTTCACCATTATTTCCTTTTTAAGATGTTTGTAACCATCATGATAAGTATAGTCAAAAATAGTTGACATCAATGAGTTTAATGTCTCGCATACACATTAGTAGCTTGGTGATCATCAATTATTGGCTTACAATTATCCAATTAGTTGTCAAACTCTCCTTCAAGATATTCAATCAGTTGTAGTCTATCAGCTAGTTTGGTTTAACATGGCTAAAATGATAGCTTACTAATTAACCAAGTAATAGTAAGGATTTCATTCAAAGAGCTTACTTTTACCTCTCTTTTGAGTTCCCACCACATTCCAAGAAGGTTTTGCACAATCCGTTAGGACTACTAGAGGAAGGCTATTACAATGTTCTTTGTCCTTCGCCCCTTTAAAGGATGAAGGCATTTCATTTTATAGTGGATCAAAATACCGCAGATGAAGAAGTTGTATCCCACTTTGGTTTGTCCCTCTCACCGACGTCATTAAGGTAAGTCATTGGAGGCGATTCCACTATGGCTTAAAAGTGAATGCACTGCTGAAAGAAAATATTGAAATTAAGAGTAGGTCTAGAAGTTTGATAACCCTAAGAAGGGTGAGAGCATATCCCTATTACTTTTAATTTCCATACACAATGAACATGGTGGTAATTAACCGAACCTTTGATCTAGAGGAACTCCACCTAGTTTTACATTCTAATCACCCAAAAAGGTGAGATCATAGGCCTACTAGTTTTGTTCATAGGAACATGAGGTCTTTCCTAATTAATCTATTTGATTGAAGTTGAAATATGTTGTTGTAAATAGAAAGTACATGAAAGATAAAAATTTTGTAGAGTGCACCTTGTTCAAAGCTATGCACATTTTTAATTTTTACCATTTACGTGAGAAAACGCTCCAGCTCCTTAGCATCCTGAACAAGCTTCCACAAATGCTAGTCCAAAACAAGAATATCCAAGGTGAAGAAAAATCAACATGGTTAGAAAATCCAAAATTTACCAAGGATGAATGTACAAATCAATTGAAATGGAACAAGTGAACCTTTTTTTGTGCTTTTGACCTAGTCATCAAGATACGATTTTTAGATACATTGCTGGCCAAAAAAGTAGAAATGGAAAGAAGTAACCCCCTACTAAAAATCAGTGAGATTTTAAAAAATGCAAGAATTTCAAAAAAAAATCCTTCATTTGTGCCCTAGGGGCCCAATTTATCAAAACAAACTAGTACATTCAAAGATTATTTTTTTTGGCCACTATTTGTCATCAAAAATTGAAATCACAGAAAATAGACCTCATCTATAATTTTAAGATCTTTTCAGAAATTTAAATTTTATTAAAAATTATTTTATCCCACAACTAGGAGTCCTAGCATATGCATGATGTAGATGGTCCATGATATTGTCAAATTATGTAAAATCCTATAACACATAAAAGAAAATTGATAGAAATTAATAATACATACATATGTATGTGTATGCATATATATTAATACATGTATATATAAGATCTTATAATAATACATA
>BSBK01010294.1:0-62237 GCA_027943335.1 Chamaecyparis obtusa
CACACACTTTTCAATACACACATATTTTTTCAAGATACTTTTTCCCTTTTTGGATTAGTAATTAATCCTTAAAGCATGGGTTTATATTTTAGGATCTCTTGATCCCTCCAGTTTCAAATACACATATATTTTGATCCCTCAAGGTCAGAAGTGTCCTTAAGACTGGATCTCTTTTGTTTTTTGGTTTTATTCTTATGGAATAGAATATTCCTAAGGATGAATCCTTGATGGGATGACTACTGAGTAGCCACATTCACTAGGTGGTTCAATTCCATCTTTCCAGTTGTGCCATTTTCCTGTGTGGTTCACAATGGGACATAAGTTCTCACTGGGCGATGTAATCACACCTTCTTTCTCTCTCTAGAGATGTTTCTCTTATTGTGATCTAGGAGTTGACAAAGACATGAGTCCCTGGGGGCTTAAGGTTTCTCTTTTTTGCTTGGATTATAATAAGATTATCTTTTCATTTTGATCTCCTTTACCAAGAGTTTGCATCCAGTCCATCCTAAAGTGGGGGCTTATTGTATCATCTTAAAATGGAAGCACTTGCATGATAAGAGCAATTAGCCCTCTGAGTAAGTAGTTTGGGGTCATGTTAAGCACCTTGATTGGGTCTTTTCATGTATTTGGCTTTCTCCCCGCGTTCCACTTATTCCTGGCACTTGATTTCTTCATTCTATGTGAAATTAGTGTTAGGATCCCGAGGATCTCCCTAATTTTCCTCTTCCATGGCTCTATTTTTCTAGGTAGGATTTAGAAATAGGTCCTCCTAGCCTTCATCATAGTACTCATAGGATTTTATGCCTATCCTAGGCATTCTGTCCTAATCTGATATCATTTCTAGGTCTCTAGGGATTCCGGGGACCTCCTGTATTGATTTTGATCAGATTTGGGCACAAGGTCAAATTTGAGGTTGATCCTAACTAGGTCAAGATTGAAATCAAACTTGACTAGGTTATGATCAAGGTTGAACCTGACTAGGTCAGGTCCAACCTCAATTTTTCCCCCCTTATTCAAATTTCTGGAATCCTATATTTCTGAACATCGGGCTTTCGAGATATTTATTTTCCCACCTTCGAGTTGGCCATTTTGGGTTTTGGGATGGTAAATCATTTAATTGCATTTAATCTAGGTATATTTTCTAAAGGTTAGGACCAAATTGGGATTTAATTCTCCAAGGTGGCCCCTTTAGAGGATTGTGCCTTGGTTCACTATAAAAGGAGGCCTTCCTCTCTCATTTTCTCATCCATAATCAAGCAATCACATCTCAAGCAATTGCAAGATATCAAGCTCTCAAGAATTCAAGAAATTCTTCAAGCATTCAAGTGTTCAAGCATCCATCCATCAAGGAGATCCATTGTTAGATATTAAAGGATTCAATCTCTTTGGAGCCCCCTTTGATGATCCACCCTTCTACATTCATTCAAGCCTTCTCATATGCAAAGATCAAGTTAATATTGGTGGTTAAGATCAAATGCCCTTTATTGGAGACATCCTACATTCATCCTACATCCATTGAAGCATTCCTACTTGTGGATTTGAGGATTTGAATCCTCTACAAGGACTTCAACATAAGTGAGGTGATTTGTTTCAATTACTTTGTTTATGCACATTACATTTGAAATAAATTTCAAGGTTAATTCCTAAATTGGGGTTTGACTAAGGAAAACCCCCCATACAACAAAAAACCCCATTTTATTGTAGGTACAGGTGCAAAATTTCAGATATGAGAGTGAATTTGGATACCCTTTTCGGTAAACTTTTGAGATCTGCGAACAAAATTCAAATCAGACTTCAAATAAAGAATGTAGTACTTGACCTTTATGAGGTCAAACTCGACCTGAGCTCATCTTGGAGAAATATTTCAGGGTTTTCCTCTGTCTCGGCATTTCTATTCTAGAATAGGTTGCAGAATTGCACGAAAGTATACACAGACATCAGAATTTGACATTTTCTAGATCTGCCCTAATTTGAGGTTAGTATTTATATTTCAATTATTCCATATTTCAAGCATATTTACATTGAGAGGGAAATATTGGATTTACTCTCTCTTTCTTCCATATTCCTCATAAATTGATTCAATTCTGTATTAACCTCTTGGTTGATCAAATTGGATCTCTTCTTTGGGAATTTGGGTTTGACAATAGATCTCATATTTCCCCCTTTACATCTGAATAGGGGTGAATCCATTTTTCCACTATTTAGTCCATCTTTTTATTCTATGGTCTTCAGAGTATGAATTTAATAAATCTACAGTAAAATATCCACCTCTGTCTGACCTTAAATAGTTAATCTTTAAACCTGATTCATTCTCTACTTTTTCGTTGAACAACTTGAATTTATGAAATGCTTCTGATTTTTCTTTCAAGTAAGTAACCCACCTCATTCTAGAAAATTCATCAACAAAAAGTATGAAATACCTTTCACCATAGTATGATCTTTTCCTTGTACATCCACATAGATCTGTTTGTACCAAATCCAACCTTCCTTTTGATGTATAAGCTTTTCTTTTATAACTGCTTCTAGTATGTTTTCCCATAACACATTCTCTACATACAGTGTTAGATGGTTTCACAATCTTTGATAGATCCCTTACTGCGTTAGCCACACTTGCCTTCACAATGTTATCAAAATTGACATGAAAAAATATTCTATGCCATAACCAACTATCATCTACATTCGCAACAAAGAAAGAGGATCTAGATGTATTTAATTCAAATACATTACCTCTAGCTTTAGTATTGGTTGCAATCAGCTTACTAGCCTTACTTCTGATAAAACATTTACCATTAAAAAAACTTAATTGAAACTCTTTATCCACTAACTATCCAACACTCAACAAGTTATGTTTCAATCCATCAACAAGCAACACATTATCAATATTAGTCTTTCCATCCAAAGTAATAGATCGTACACCTATGATAGGTTTAGGAAAATTGTCTCCGAATCTCACAACACCACCATCATACTTCATTAATTTAAAAAACTTGTTTCTATCTCTAGTCATATGATGTGAACAACCACTATCTATTAACCATTTAGTTTTCTTGTCAACATGAGATAGTAAGGCCTTTTCCTCATGCACTGGTTCATCTCTAATAGCAACAAATCCAATCTCTTCATAATCTAAATCATCATCATCAGAAATTCCTTCACTAGAATAATAATGTTATTTGTCCTTTTAGACTTGAAAAACTTAGGTTTGTACTTAGGAACTCTTGTAGGAAATCTAGATGAAAAATGACCTACCTTATTGCATGAAAAACATTTCAAGGGTAACTTGCCTTCAACTTTTCCCTTACCTCTCTTTTCTCTTCTAACAATCAATGCAACAAGTTCATCCATCTTTCTTTCCTCTTCCATTGTCTATTCCCATTCCTCAACATACTCACCAAGCTCTTCTTTTAGGTCTTTACTGCTGGTGCTCGACAGTGTAGACATTTTCTTATTTGTAGATGCCTTGAATGTAGATTCTACTTTAGGTACTCAATCTCCCATTTCAACAGCCTCAAAGGTATTTACCTTTTCAATCAACATCTCTTTGCTAAAATTCAAAGTTAAGGGTATAGTCTCTTGAATAGACATAGCCTTGAACTTGTATACAAGTGTCAATGATCTAAGGATCTTCACAACAACTTCTTCATCATCATAAGTGCCTCCACAATTTTTGATTCCAACCAAAAATTTTGTAACCCTTTGAATATAAGCCCTAATGCTTTCATCATCCTTCATTTGTAGCTTCTCTATCTTAGTTTTCTAGTTGTGTAGCTTCTATTGCTTGGTATATTTGTCTCCTTCATATAATGCTTCTAATCTTCTCCAAATCTCATATGCCGAATCCAAGTCTTTAACTTCAGTAAGCTCACCTTCATATAGTGCGCTTATTAGTGCTTCCCTTGTGACCATGTTGTATGTGAATACCCTCTTTTCATCATCAATAGCTAATGGAAAATCACTCTCAGTCTTTATAGCCACCTTATTCTTTGTGATCAACCAATAGTCGATGCCCAAACATAGAAAATGAGTTCGTATCTTATTCTTCCAACTTTTAAAGTTTTCAAGATCAAATTTTGGACCATCCTTCCTATAGAGTGCCATCTCCAAGATCACCTCAAGTTGTTAAGATTTCTCTCTGAGGACCACAAGATTTGATACCAATTGTTTTGAATAACAATCCATAATACAACTGAGATGGGGGTGAATCAGTTGTATACAATATTATTAAACTTTAAAATTTAAGTAGCAGTAATATCATATCCAATGAACACAATAGATCCCAACATAATAACACAATATTTTGGTCTCGGGGAAACCCACTTAAAGGTAAAAACCCCAGTGGGAATTAGCACCCACAAATGATGTACTGAGAGTATAGTATCCTTGTTAGAAGATTTAGCCCCGTTAGGAGCTTACTGAAACATTAGAGTACTTAGTCCTTGTTCGAGGACATACACTGTTAGGAGTCAAGAAGAAAGGGAGGGCTCACTACCCAAGGCTCACTGCCCAAAGAAGGTTAAATCCACCTTCAGAACTCACTATTTGCAACACAAGTGTATATGAAGAAATAAAATATCTTTTGAACTATTCGGCAGCAACTGTCTTTGCTTGATCAGTTTTAATGAAGTCCACCAGTAAACCTCTACTCTACATACATCAAACACAAGCTTGTAACTTTCACAATATTTTTATATCACCTTTTTCCCTCCATGTCTTTTCCAAAGAAAAGACCTTCTATTTATACCTTATTACAATTCACATGATCAGGTCATCCCATAAACCTTTCCTAATTACAAATAATTACATAAACCCTTTCTAATATACACATGGTATCTAAACAAGTATACAATGATTACATTACAATATTTAAGGACCGACATCCTTAATCTATGTTTTCCAAGAAAAACATATGCTACATCTCCTAAGTCAGCTTTCAAATAGGTCTTCTCCAGAACACACTCCATAGATGATTTCACCAAGCATTTTGTACCTTGCGCTAACCAATGAACATCCTTCGATACCTTTTCTATTGTTCCTCAAGCTCACATACCTTGAATCCATATCATCTGGAAGATATACCAAAAACACAGAGACTAACACTATCACAGTCCAATGACCAGTCTTCTCCAAAACATTTGTAACTCATCCAATATGAAACATTTCATGATGCGATCTTGGATATAAGATCACAACACCTTCCTGAACTCTCATCTAACTTTGGAGCATTTGAAACATCCATACACTGTCATAACCAACTTGATCTCCTCATAGAAACATATGTTGACATCAGTGACAAAACACAAATGACAATAGTATGAGTGCCCATTGAATAATGTAGTGATTAAACATATAAAATATCTCAATCACCTCCCCATGCATTAGCAATATCCAACAAATTCTTTCTCTATGGACCAATAATATTTTAAGGAAATAATTTTTGCAATATTATTTAAAATAACAAATAAATATAGAACGTAGACATTTTGTGCAAAATGTTGTATTCATTGTGCTAATTGGTTGAAATAATAGCATAAAAAAATTGCATGAATGGATAAGTATTCCTCCTTATGGGAGGAACTAATAATGTTGAATTAGCATATATCTTTAATGAATATAGACATGAATATTTTATTTAGAAAAGTGAATATTGATTGGTCAGTATAAGGTTTTTCCTCGTATACAAATTCTTGAAATGGTATACATCAATATGTAAAAGAAAGAAAGCTTAATCCCATCGCAACATTCGTTAGATTAATCAACAAGTATTAACAAATAAATGTTTTAAAGTTGAGAAGTAATTATGAGAATATTTCATTAAAATTATTATAATTATAAATAGTATTCATTTTTTAGTTTTATGTTGATTTTAAGTTGATATATACTTTTATATGATTTTTTTTCAGATCAGTTTGAGGCATCTTTAATAATTAAATATAAACTAGTTATTCTTCAATTGTTTAGATAACTTTACAATTGCAAGTATAGTTCGTTCAAATGTTGAATTTATATTACATATAGTGTTGAGTCATTTTTAGAAATTCAACCTCACATTGTATATATGATTTATTTTAAATTTCCTTTGTAAGGCTTGCAGACATTATTTTATTTAACCTACATAGATAAAAGTAAAATGGATAAAGTCTTGTGCTTGACGTAGAATATTTTTCCTTTATATCAAATCTCACACTATTAATTAAACATCTTAAATCAATAACTCAATGTGCCTAGGATTATGAAGCAAGTCGACATAAATCAATCAACAATCTCAATATGTTTACTTTAATTCCAAAACATATAACTTTCATTAAAAACAATGAAAGATAAATTAATTGATAGTAAAATAAGAGAACACTAAATTTACATAGAAAAATTATTGAGGAAAAACCCATGGTGAGAATGTCTCGCCATATATGAAAACTATTGGGATGAGGCTTACTACCAAACTCACAACCAAAATACACTATCTTACAAAAAGATATAGAAATGACATGTTGAGAAGACTCGCTATTTGGTGTACGATTACATAAAGTAATTTTATATGTATAACCTTCAACATACAACCTGTTGTAGTATTCCTGGAATATAGATTCTTTTGACATGATGTCTCAAGAAATAATTTATCAATTTGACTCCATATTTTCCACCACACATTTTTTTCCTTAATCTCACAATTTTTAAACAATCCTCTCACATTCCACCTGATTAGTAAATGATATGATCTTTTGTAAATACATGTGATCAAGAAAAAAATTAATTAGTTTGTCATGAAGAAATTACCCCAACAAGTCAAGCTTAAAAACATAATATGGTGAAGTTAGTCCAAACCACACGAAAGAGAGGTTCTAAAAATCTATTATTACTACATCTTTGAAATTAGCCATGAATATTAAATACATTAGTGCATATCCTCTAAAGCTAACAACATGGTAACATGCAAATGTAGTGTGAAACCCTATACCGATCAACATGGATAACTTTAAGAAACCCCCCTCTCAAAAAGTATAAAATTGTGGCGAATCACATGTTCTTTGGAGGGAAAAATTTTAATATTGATGGTGAATTGTGTTTCAAAATATGGATATTTGTTGGTGAATTTTTTTAAAATGTATACCATTTTTATAAAAATATGGTGACTACAAATTTTTTTATAAGAAAATTATTAATTTAATTAGCGAATCAGACTTCCTTATACTGATAATTTATGGCGAAACTATTTTTGAAATTTTTAAATTAATTTATTTGTCATGGTGAATGTTTTTAAAAAATGCATATAAACTTGGAGATTTAATACAATAGTTGTATAGTTGGTATGGTGATTTAATAATTAGAAAGAATTATTAAATTTAACATTCCACGCAATTTAAGTTTTTAACTTAAATTTAATAAGTTTGGTCCTTAGTTTTCATTATCGAAGAATGACACATGTGACGATTCTGGAGAGACTTTTCAGTAAAGGAGTTATCTCACCATATTTCATCCAAAATGCACCTTCCAACGTTCATCTCTCTTAAACAAATAGTTTTGATTTGATGTTGAAGTTGCACTATTGGGTGCAATGGGTCCCATCACAATGAGGTCACAGACTCACAAATTTGCTGGATTACAACACATCAACAACCAAAGGTGAATTTTGGACCTATTGTTGGTCTTCATAATCTTTACAGAAAAATCTTTGTGGAATCATGACACATGGTATGATTGATCGTACCAATAAGCTGACGATCAATCATACCATATGTCATGATTGGGCTAAGATTTTGTCATAAAGATTATGAAGACCAACAATAGGCCCAAAATTCACCTTTGGTCATTGATATGTTGTAATCCAATGGATGTGTGAGTCTGTGACCTCATTTTTTGACACCAAAAAAGAAGAATTCTACTAGCAATCTTTGGTAATATTAGATTTATTAATTAATAGTGAGGAGTAGATGACATCAATTAATTTAATGTAAATCAATGACTTCTTAGATGGCACCTTTCAATTTTTAATGAAAAATATGTGTCACATCATTATCTATTCATTACCTTGATAGAATAATGCCTTAAAGTTAAGGCTTAAATGAAAACATCATGTCATCTAAGGACATTATTTTCTAACAGTTCAATGATCTTACATCAATGGTAAAGCTTCATTTCCTGCCACCATTTTGCAGCTAACATAATTTGATTATTGTTTTTACGGAGTGGGCATAGGTTTCAAGTTTTTTCATATTAAAGAATTGTTATGTCCACTTGCATGATGCAATCCTTTCATCCTTCATTATTCCCAAGTTAGCAAATGTCTCATCATAACTCTTGTTTCCAATTTCACCCACCGTCACATTAAATATGAAAGATTTGGAAATTTTTGAAAGACAGTTACCATTTAACTTACGAATTAATTAGATCTTTAGGGAAAAGAAAGAATTTCAATCAAGGCTTATAAATATATGATATACGCTTGTTAATTTATGATTGTGAAAGAAGATTTTGTGAGAATAGTTTTTGAGTGCTAGGTTCTTTTTTATTTTTATCAAAAATTAGAATACTAATATCAGTTTCTCAAATTTGAATTTTCAATGGACACTCCAATTCATTTAAGATGCACTATCTTGGAGGATCAGAAGACCTTTTTGGGCCTGGTCATCGACCCAATCCTAGCGTCTATTTCTATAGAGTTGGGGTCCTTCATGAAGGAGGCTATAAGGATGGTGCTCAGACATGAATTTAGGGAGAGTGAAAATAAGAGTTAACACTGACATTTCATCTCAGTTCTTGGCATCTCTGTTGGACCTGGGGGGGAAAGGTGGATATTATCATGCTTTTGAGGAAATTTTTTAGATAAGAGTACCTTTGCAATGATATGAATGTTGTTGTATTTGTAGAAATTGGGTTTGGAATTCCTTGGGAAAATGATTTTCCGTGGCTTCTACAACTAGGAGTAAATGTGCCCATGAAACCATTTCTACTCGACCTTGATGTTGAGCAACTCATGCGTCATCTGAAGTGAGAACATATTGGGAGGGATTTCCTCTAGAAGTGGCACCTACTGGAGGAAATTGAGGACTATTAATGACTAGAAGAATTCTCTGAGATTATCCTCTCTTCAAAGATCCACACAGAAGGAAGGGAGCCTCAGCTGGATAGTCCCTAAGTCTACCTAGTCTCTATTGTGCCTCCCTCTAGTGGTAGTAGCTTACCAGGGTTTTTGCAATGATTTAAATTGTAATCATGAATGTTTAAAAAAAATATGAAAATGTTTTAAGAAATTTGAAGTGCTTTTCTTTTTTGTTTTTATTATAAGAATCGTTAATAGATATGGCCTATGGGCATTGTTGAATTGTAATGAAATTTTGCCTAATATACTATAAAAAATTTGTGTTGCACTTTTGTTTCATGTAATAATTAAATGTTTCCAAACGTTATCATTTACTAGTGACTGGTTTAAATTTCATGGATAATGTATTCTTGAATGCATGTATTCTAAGTGAATATAGTTAATGATTATATTCATTACTGTGTATTAAATTATTAATATTTTAAAATCATGACAATCGTTGGATTACAAGATATGATCAGTTCAAATTCTATTTCATAAGTACTGTGGGTTTCAAAAACCTTTCTGCAAACTCACTCCAAAAATGTGAGATGTGTAATTCATTGAAAATATTAAGTACCATTATATCATGTGAAGATAAAACATTAAAAGGATTCTTGAATTTTGGTTTTAATGATACATTTAATGAAAGGTTTTTAACATTTCTTTTTTAAAAACCTATCGAATCGTAGCAGAAGAGCTTAAAACAACTGTTGAATAGTCGCCAGAGATTTCAAGACTATAATTTGTGAGAGCCTTAGCTATTCTAACTTCTATCTATCTAGATTTCAAAATTTAATTTTGGCCCGTAAGATATCTAGCCGAATGCATCTCGATTTTGTAATGTCAAAATTTTAGTTTAACTTGATTTTGAAATTTAAATTCTTGCAAGTACAAAGCCAGTCTCCAATTGGGGTTTTCTTAAATTAGTTAGTTATTATCTATGATTTTGTTAGTAAATATTTTTCATTCTTTGATTTTGCAATCTTCTGAAGAACAATGGGGAAAGTGAAAAATCAAGGCCAAGGGGAAGCAGATGGGAAAACTTTAATAGACTTGAGAAAACTAGTAGAAATCCCTGGTTTCACCGATGAGTATCACAATATTCATGATCCTTCTATTGACACTCAAAGGAGAGTTATATAAATTAAACATCCATTGTGCAGTAATGCAACTGGGCCAAAGAGGTGTGAATTTATAAAATTTAATCCAGTGATAGGTGCAAAAATGATAAATTTGCATCATGGGATGTTGGTTTAGGTCGCATGTTGTTACCCGAAGTTTTCCCTTTCCCATAAATTGTCTTGATTTGTATAGAAAATTATGGTGAAGAAAGAAAAGCAATTGTGAATAAAAATAATCAAGAAGAAATTTTATCAATAACCCATGAAGAATTTCTCATTTTGCTAGACCTAGGCCTACGGTTTGACCATCAAAACTATACTGTCCATATTGACCCAGGAAAGTTGGAATAGTAATATGAGGCAGTCGTACCAAACACAAAAGATTCATTTATAAAGGGTCTAATAGTTATAGAGGCAAAGGCTTCATTGGGTGAGAAGCATAAGCCTCCTTATGATTTTAACATTTTTGTTCCATGGGTTCATGATACTATATCCTTGCTAGCATTTTTCCTGGGACTAGAAAATAATAGGGAAGTGGGTGCGAACATTCTTCAATTGATTTGTGATATCCATTATGTCAATGAACCAATAAGATATAAAAAAAATTTGCACGTGGTTCAATCGATGCAAGAACAATTAGCATTGATTAAAAGAGGCAATTCTAAGACATTTAGGTTCACAACCTACCTGTGTTATCTTCTTCTAGAAAAGCATGCTACAATATTAATGAGCAATGGCAACAAGCTTGAAATTCAGAGGGGGCCAGGTACTCCAATATATAACTAGACACCTTAGATAAGGATGTATGATAATAGAAGGAATTACTATAATTTTGTATACTTATTATTGGCACCATTGTACAAAAAAATAACAAGCACTCCAATGCCCAGATTGTCTTCTTCATGTAGGGATTACATCCAACTTGGAAGCACAATTCAATTGCTTGACTGGTACTTAAAGGAATAATATATTGTGCTAAGGTTTTACAGATCCAAACTACAACCCCACAAACTTCCAATGCATGTGACCAACAGGGTGTTTGTAGTAGAATATATACTACAAAAAGAGAGCATGTTGGGGGTTCCCTTTGATCTTCAACTTGTAGATTTATACTTTGATGGATAACCTAATATAACTTTGACTCTATCACCACTCCAAAGTCTACAAGGAAGAGGGCCAATTAACAAGGATAAAAAGAGATCCTCCTACACTTTGAGCCTTAATGCTTAGGTGGGTGTACCCTTGATTCACTTCTAAAAAGGAATCCAAAATGTTATATCAATATACTCATTACTAACTGATGTAAGATTTTATCATTTGAATGTGTGTGTGTGTGGTTGACAACAATGAAATGCCTCTAGAGGATGGACTAGTGCCTTAACCTAGGGAAAAGAGTCACCCAATTACATACATCAACTGAATACCTTAATTCAAACATAATTGAATCCAGGATAAGTGCTTTGCCTATTACCCCTCTTCCTCAGACACAAGGACATCAAATTCCTGCTTGGTTGTAAACTCATTGAACCCACCTAAAAGACTTTAATCCTAACTTTGTTTGGAACTTAGAGATGACTTCATAATACTCTTTGTTTACCATATGCTAATACACTTTGTGACACTAACATATATGAGCTTAGAACTAAAACAAGAAGACATTCACAAATGAAAGATTAGAACTCAATAACATTCTCATTAATATATTCAAAATCAATACATAATCAAAACAACACAAGGATAGGAAAAGACACAAAATCCAACTCCTCTATTTGTAAAACACCATGAACAACCAACCTGGGACCAAAAAATGTTTTGGAACCCACACAAAATAAAAAAATTCTACCACTTATACCCCCTAGTCATCTTGGAATCCTCAAAGAGAATGCAACAAGCTACTGATGACTTAGGGTTAGGGTTTCAACCACCCAACCAACTGGAAATGGCTACAAATTTATTACAGGGGAAGAAAACCATTCGGCCATGCCTTAGGAAGATCTGCACTCATGATAAATCTCTGGGAAAGTACTGCAAATCATGAAATTTTGAAATTGTCAGCCCCTTGTGGCCACCTGCAACACACCTCAAGCACAAAACCACATGGTATAGACCCAGTAAATGAACATGACACACCCTAGACCACACTGCAACGATAAACAAATCATCTCCCACTAGCACCAGTCACTTCTGCATTGAATTTTAGTCCTTCTGGTTGTAGGAAACCCTCTACAAATTGAAATTTGAAAATAAATGGCTACTTTATGGTGCTTGTAGAAAATCAGCAATCAAAATTTGAATCTCCATCAACTTTAAGTCGTGACCATCTGATCTCTTTATTTCACAGGCCTTTAGTCTTTAACTCAACTGCTACCCCAGGTTAACTCCTAGTGAACATGTGACAATGCATTTCCAATTCATGAAAAGAAAACTTAACCCATCACTTAACTCCATGACTTGGCGACCCAAATAAAATTCTAACCTCGGTCCCACATTTAGCAAACTAGCGACAAAAGGTCTCCGCCAGTTCATGAAATAGTTTATAAAACAGCTAGAAAGTTTAGCGATTCTGTGAACACTTGTTCACTAAACCGCTAAAACATTTAGAGAACTACCACTATTTCACGCGAATGAGTGAAGCCTTCATAAATTTGTTGGACCACCAAAACATTTATCAAAACTGCTAAGCCTTCACCTGGAAGATCAACGGTCATCTCATCTTCGCATACCCATCCGAGATTCTATCAGATTACACGTCCACCATCAGATGAAGAATCTTCTCCCTACCCTAACAACCATCTAACACTAGAAGAAATCAATGGTCATTGCAAGATCTTAAGCCTCTGACAAAACCCATAAGATCATACATCATCCACCAATTCACTAACAGGATCAGGACCCTCTGACACATCCAAAAACTAGGTCTCACTGAGAGCTACCATGGTGTTAATAATTGGACCAATTAGAAGCCACCAACTACACATACATGTCAATAGACCCACCTTCCTTCCTTATGAGAATCAACGGCTATCGTTATACCGCTACATTAAAAATTGAGCATGTTATATCAATGGTATAATGATAGGCACAAGATTAAAATGAACTTTAATCCACCTGAACACTGAGAAGACCGGTCCCACTGACAACACTCCACTTCATACTCCCATGGACCAATGAGATACTACCAAGTCAGCTTACCTGGTAGTGGACCCGCTCGAAAAGAAAGGCTACGTCATCAGGAAAAATCAATGATCGGCGTAAGATCTCAAGCTTCTGACAAAGTCTATGAGAATTTATGTTGATCGTCGGATGGAAATGTTGAGACTTAGGCTTTCAGGAAAAATAAAGCACTGGGGACCATAGGAAAATATTTAATTCATGGAGGTATAAAACCTTCAGTCGCAAGATCGCATAACATGGTAAAAGTTCACGCGATCATGCAACAAAGGGGACAATGATTTAAGCACATGTGAATTAGGACATTTAAGTGACCCAAAAAGGTAACTTAAAAATATAACAAAGCCAGGGTAAAGACAAAGGGTTTTTGTACACAACGGCTATATTTTCAAAAATTTGAACTAGGGCTAAAGGTAGAGACCTAAAAATAATTGCAGAGACCAGGGGAAAAGGGCTAGAGCCATGAAATTTTTTGCATGTGCTAACAGAGCATAAATAGACTCTTCATTGGCTAGTTGAAGAAGATCATATTCCCTTCCTTACCTTTCTCAATTGGAGGGTTAACATTTGAGAGAAAGGCATTCAAAGTGGGAAAAAAAATTAGAAATTTTTTTGTTTGATTTAGAGTGGTACTGGAAGTATGATCCACTCAATGTCATTAAAATAATACTTGTTCCTAATAAGAACTCTACAAACTTATTTCAACATGAAATTAAACCATTGCTAGAGAAGTTGATAAACAAGGATAGTTGGGATGACATTACAAAAGAGATGGAGAAAGTTTCCACAAAGGAAAAAATTTCAGTTGAATAGTTGTCATCGCAAATTATGACATCAATAAACCAGGGTATTGTACAGCCTAGGATGTCCTACAATTTCTACCAAAAAGTTTCTCATCCATCAAACAAAAACATACCAAAGAAAATAGAAGAAGATTGTAAGGATAGAAAATAGAATTGAATGAAAATGAATGATTTTTGGAGAATGAGAAAGGAACATGGTGAACCAAAGACCAATGCACTAGGGATCACTTAAGGGTTGTCATTTATGGAAACATTTATGCTAGAGTGATCTCATGTAGAGAGTTTTGGTACTGGAGTCACAGTCATGAAAATGACTAAGTACAAAATCAGGATAATAGTATAATGTGTTATAGTTTTGGTTAGCGATGATAATGTATGATGTATTATGGTTTGCGAAGTTAGTAGAAGGTATTTTTGGATATGTAGGACCTTCAGTTAAGGTCACATGCATTTTCATGATCAGATCATTGAGATTTAGTATTGTGAAGGTATGCGAAGACAAAAAAATTAGTATAATAGGGCATATGACCAATTGTGAAGATTAAGACAAGGCTAGTTGGTATGGAAATGTGCTAAGTCAAATAGAAGTTGTATATTTATGACACTTTGGTAATATATGATCACCGACTCTATGTTTAGCATTTTCATAAGTTTTCATATGTTTTGTGATGTATTTTGAGAGTCGACTGGATGGAAGAGTTTGTATAAGTATAGAGTGCTTTGTCAAAGTAAAAAGTGTGATTTTTGATGATGATGTGATGATGTGAATTTAAGAGAAAAGATAAAATGTGATATCAATGTTTGACAGAGCCAAAAATTAAACTATCTAAGCATAGAAAGTGCTTGTATTGTTCATTTTTGGAGAACTCTTTTGAGGTAGTATTTTGATTGTAAGAGTTGTATGCTCACCACCTTTAACAGGGTGTTTGTATACCCCTAACAGGGTTTTTGTATTCATCTAGCAAGGAAATGTACTATGTAATAATCAGCTCCTAATAGGGTTAGATATCCTAATAGGGATATAATATTTTTGTGCGTATTTGTGGGTACCATCCTCACCGGGGTTTTCCCTTGGCCAGAGTTTCCTTGAAAACAAATCACAGTGTCATGAGTAATGTGTTGTGCATTTATGTTCTTTTCATTTCAGTATTGTTATGGTTTATTTTCAATTGGTTGAAGTTTAAATTGAAGTGATTTAATACTGATTCACCCCTCCCTCTCAGTATTACCTAATCCTAACAAGATTAGGGAATCTAGTGCTACTGGGTCTGGGAGTGGCACTGGTGCCAGTGGGATAGGGAAACTTATATAACAAGTTGCCTCTCTAAAGACGCTAGTAGAATCTACACAGAATCCCATAGAAGAAGATAGTGTCAAGAAGCAAAAGGTTTCCAGATCATTGACACTCGATCGTAAAAAACTGTTTGCACTTTCAAGTTTAGCAAAACCCTCTAAAAGTTTAAATCCTCAAACAACATTAGTTAGATCAACAGGCATTGAAAGCTCTGGTTCACCTTTCAAACATTCAATTCCTTCTGGGTAAAATCACAAGCAGGTGTCACCTTTTAGGATAACTTATCAACATAACTAAATTTTAGTATTTCTCACTAAAAATTAATTTTGGTCAAACATAAGGTCTAGCTAGATTCATTCTAGCTAAGTTAGATAAGTTCTTTAAATTTTCCAATTGGAAATGTGTATTAAATGCATGTTTTATACCACTTTCAGTCTAATTACCAGAAAAATAAAATTATTTCAGAAAAGTGGTGTGTCAATAACTCCTAATATTTTTAATGATATTTTCAAAAAAATAAAATAATACCCTTTTGTAGAGATCAGAGTCAAGAATATCATGCTATAGATTTTATAGTGTTTTAATTACACATAGTTTATTGTAACTAAAAAATCTTGCAAGTAGGTATTTGAACAGTGAAGGAGATGTTTATTCGGGGAAAGAAAAAAATAGTAAATCATATTAAATAAATTTGAAAAATATATGGTGCACTAGAGGAGAGAGTCCTCTTCAAGAATATGTATTTCTTTTTTTGATTCGGATATATTTTTTATGAAACATATGTTGCGAGATGAAAATTGTCGAGTTCAGTGAGTTGGAATTTGAATTGTTATAAAAGAAAAAATATAGGTCACAAACCAATTTTTATTTCTTCATGCACTAGCTATCTATTTCATCTATGACATATTTTTAAATTAGTGGAAAAAATAGTTATTTACATGTAATTTTTTGTGGGAACTAGACCCCTGGTTTTCAACATGAAAGTAAAATGTCAAGAATTGGAGTACAATCAGATCATTAAAGGAGAACTCACTCAAGCCAAATTATACATTGAGAAGTTACACATGAGAAGTGATAAAATTGATGAAGAAAGAGAGAGACAAAAACCTAAAGGAGACATGACTAGAGTTGGATTCAATGAAGCAGAATGTTCCAAGACTAATGAAGAAGCAAATGAAGCAAAGACTAAAGAAAGACCTACTCATGAAGAATCTAAAGAATAGATCATACATTTCAAAGGTAGATGCTTTGGATTGAACAAAGTTGGACACATGAAAAGAGATTGTAGAGGTAAAGGCCCTTTCAAACCCTTTTTTGGTTATTGCTATAATTGTTATGATTATGGACATAAGAAGGCAGAATGTAGAAAACCATATCAGTCTAGGTATAAACATGATTATGTTAGAGAATAGTGAGTAGCCAAGATCACATGCCACAAATGCAACAACTATGGGCATACTGCAAGGTATTGTAGGCTACAAGTAAATTTGGATACAAGGAGACAACCTACATGTTACAAATGCAACAATCTTGGACACATAGAAAAATTTTGCAGATACAATGGAGAGGACAATAGAAGAGGTCCACCTCCTGTGGTTATAAAGAATACTATTGGTGATAGTGGTAAAAGTCTTAATGAGCATATGAATGATTTTGAGAAACATTTCAATAAATTAGAAAGTAAAGAGGATGACAAGATATGGAAGGTGAAGGATTTCAATAAGGCAATGGTTTAGGGAGAGACAGTAGATGATATTGTGTCTTCACATGATGAGTTCTTTGAGACTTCAACCTAGAAGGCCACATGGCCTTAGGGGGACTATTGTATGTAGATAACAGATTATATCCAGCCCTTATTTATAAGGACTAAGCTCATGTGAACTTAGATTTGGTGTGTACAGACACTGTGGAGTTTATTTTTGATAGCGCAAGACTTGGAGATTTATTTTTCATGTTCATGAGATTTGTGTTGACTGGACAACATGCGAAGTTGAGCTACCTATGTTTAATGCACTTACTCAACTTGTGAATGATAAAAGAGCTTGAAGGATATCTTTTTTGCGCTCTTTGTTGATCAATGACTAAGGAGAGTAGAGTTGTGAAGCATTTCAATCATCTAGAAGATATATGGTGTGATCGTGTGAAGCAAAGTTCAAGATTTAGGGTGGAAAAGGTATTTAGATTTTATATTCTCTGAGAAGTTATGGATGCACTCGTAATCTTTTATGTTATGGATATACTTAGGTATAAGTTTAAGAAACACCCATTCAAGTCTTGTGAGGATGATCCAGAAGGAGCATTTTCACAAACCCCTTACGGAGTGTTTCATGTCGAGGCCATTAGGGAATATATTCATTGCAAATATGAGATCATAGGAGACATAAACATCTATAGTGAATTGGATGCAATGATAAAAGAAAATGGAAAAATGGTAGAAGAGTTTAAGAACCTAGAGGATCAATCTATCATTAAGCTAACCCTACTAGCAGAATTCACTAAAACTGAATGGTTTAAGATAATCCTTAGTAGAATCCATGACCATTTCATATGGATTGGAGAACAACTAGTTAAAATATGTGCATAGATGATTCATGAAATAACTTGATTAGATAATGATGGAGCTCTTCCTATTGCAGAAAAGAATATAAGAAAATAGGCAAAAACCCTAACCCATTCCAAGTGGGATAAGAGAGCAATGATAGTTAATGATATCATCAGAAAGATGTAAGATTAGTGGCAATGATATTGGATTACAAATTTTTTTATAGCAGTAGACTTAACTCTATATCAACTGGAGTCATTATGATGGCCTATAGAATGGTCAAAGAAAATAAGATGTACAATCTTTGCAAAGTTCTTGCACAATAGTTTCTGGAAAATGTAAAATTTATAAAGAAAGATAGGACTAAGGCATTCAGGTTTGGATCTCTATTGATTCATATGTACATCTAAATTGAGCGCAAGTTCCCTGACATGCATCCTATGTCATGGAAGGATGATGTACCTACTAGAATTTAGATTTCTGAGAGCTACCAAAGACAACATAAGAATTGGGTAGATGGAGAACTATTTGGTATGACTAAAATTTTACAAAGGCGGATGAAGGAAAGGTATAGGATACATGAAGATCTAGTTGAGAGGTATAAGGACACTATCTGTTTCATGGTTGAAACTAATTGTCTGTATTTTGAGGTAGTGGAACCTAGAAAGAAATGGTGTTACCCTATGGGGTATGAAGTCAATTTTGAGATTCTAACCATGCAAGTAGAGCATGTATTAGTAGCAAAAATAGACCCTTCTGAAGAAAGATGTGGAACATATAGGGAGAAGTCTGAAAAATTAAGAGAAGAACAAGAAAAAGTGATAAGGAAAAGAAAAATTAATAAGATAGTTGAAGATATCACTGCAAAGGTAGGAATCACTAGGGAGCAGCTAAAGAACATAAGAACAAAGATAGAAGTATCTTCTAGCATGGCTATTGATGCACCTACTCCCTCTGAAGTTGAGAAGATAGTAAGCCCTAAACCAAATATAATTGACCTATCACCTACACAAAATATGACAACACAAATTGTACCTATAATAATTCCTAGGAGATCTACAAGGTATAAAAAGAAAAGAAGCCCTAAGGAAAAAGAGGTATAGGTGGAAATGAAGAAGAAATAAGACAAAGTAATTGAGAAGGAAGAAGAAAAAGTAAAGAAGATGCCACAAGATTTATGGAAGACAAACATTCAAAAGTTGCAAAAGAGAGTCATAACAAATAGAATCTAAGAATGGTGGACAGATACTATGAAAGGTATGACCCTAAAAATCAGGCAATTATTGAGGATACTATAATTGAACATCTATTAGTTTTCAAGAAAAACTTGTTAGAGATAGAAGGGAGTATCCCCAAGGAACTGTATAGTAAGATAGAGATAAGAAAATATTTGGCAGAGTCTGAAGATGAGAACATAAGGAACAAGGCTATAGAAGACATGTTACTTGTTGTCTCTATACAATTAAGGGGGATGATAATCAAAGAGTTAAAACCCTTGTTGAGGACCAAGGATAGATTGGTGAAAATCATGGCAAGAAATATGATGAAGTAATAGATGGCACTTAAAAGTCATTGGATCAAATCCTTATGAGTGATATTGTGAAGAAGACTTCACCTCCCAAGGTTACCAAGCCTACACCTTTTTGTTTAGGAGAAGTTTCCAAGATAGAAAAAGGAAGTGAACAAGCTAGCATGCAACCAAAATTCTTTGTCTATAGTGTGCCTATGATCCTTGACACTTTGCATGATGTAAATGTTCTGTTTTTTGACAACTTAGATAGTGAGATGACAATTGAAGAAGAATGGCAGATAGAGGAAGAGAAAATAGAGGATAAAAAGGAAGAAAAGGTACATGAGAAGGAAGTACAACAAGAATAAAGTAAGGTAGAAGAGACTGGAGAAGAGAAAGTAGTTGAGGTAAGAGTTGAACAAAATAAGGAACTAGACACCTCCTCTACTCTATTTTTTGCAAGAATGGCCAAACCAGTGAGTGCAGATGTGGAGAGCATGGATGAGGATGAGCTCACAAAGTTACCATTCATGGCCTTTGCTAAGGCTAAGGAAAGTTTAGTGCAAAAAGAAGATAAAAGAGTAAAGGTAATAGCTAGGGCAGTAGAGACAGTAAATAGATTACTCCCTACACCTATTTCTTTTCAAGGTAAGGATGATGTAGAGAACCTAGGCATGGCATTAGATAGTTTTGATAGTCACTTTTTGTCACTATTGAAGACTGCAAAGGATAAGGCAACAAAGATCTTTTTGGAGAAGAAATTGAAAGAAGTTTGTCAGTCCATCTCATGGGACTTAGACATTTTGAAAGAAACTATACTCAAGTCCAAGAGTTGTGCAGCACAAGGAAGAAAAATATATAGTTACTACATAAATCCTTGTAGACATGTGAAAAACATTAAAGATATCATAGCCAAGGATAGGGCTACACTAGATAGTTTGATGGATAGTAGTGAAACATCTTCACAAACTATGGCAGAAATAAATAAGAAAACATCTAAGCTTTTGGATAAAATAACTGTACTGAATACAGAGAAAGGGAGAGTGGTTGATAGATTTCATTTTCTAAAGATTTTAATAACTCCTAAACTATCTATTCTTGAAGCTCATCGCTCAGAGATGGAGAAGATAAAATGATCTATGTCTATACCCATGGAGTTGAAGGAAACAGAAACAACATCCTATGCACTAAATGGACTAATCCATGTTAGTGGACTCTTGATTAAGTCATGGGTAGAGGAATTGAAGACCTTGGAAGATTCTTTCCAAGATATTCTAAATCTGGTGAGTAAGCACTAAGTTCTTTTGTGCTTAGAAGTTATGAAGTTTTGTAAGTACCTTTTCCATTGATGTCAAAGGGAGAGGAAGAGAGTAGAAGAGAAAAATGAAAATGAATATATATATATATATATATATATATATATATATATATATATATATATATATATATATATATATATATATATATATATATATATATATATATATATATATATATATATATATATATATATATATATATATATATATATATATATATAATAAAAGAAAATTTCTATGTATATAGTAGAAGGAAGTGCTTTTGACACTTAGTCATTTTTCACTAAGTGTTGCCATCAATCCCAAAGGGAGAGATTGTTGGAAATTGATGTTTTGGAGCACTAGGGATCACTTAAGGTTTGTAATTTATGGAAACTCTTATGCTGGAGTGATTGCATGCAAAGAGTTTTGGTACTGGAGCCACAATCATGAAAATCACTAAGTACAAAAATAGTATAACAATATACTATGTTACAGTTTTGGTTAGTGATGATAATGTATGATGTATTATGGCTTGTGAAGTTAGTAGAAGGTATTTTGGGATATGTAGGACTTTTAGTTAAGGTCACATGCATTTTGGTGATCAGATCATTGAGATTAAGTATTGTGAAGGTATGCAAGATAGAAAATTAGTATAACAGGGCATATGAGCAATTGCAAAGATTAAGGAAAGGTTAGTTGGTATGCAAACATGCAAAGTCAAATAGAAGTTCTATATTGCCAACACTTTGGTAATATATGATCCTGGACTCTATGTTTAGCATTTTCATAAGTTTTCATTATGTTTTGTGATGTATTTTGAGAGCTGACTAGATGGAAGAGTTTGTATAATTATAGAGTGCTTTATGAAAGTGACAAGTATGATTGTGATGATGATGTGATAATGTGAATTTAAGAGCAGAGAGAAGATGTGAGATCATTGTTTGAAAGAGCTACAACTGGAACTATCTAAGGATAGAAAGTGCTTGTATTGTTCATTTTTTGAGAACTCTTTTGAGACAGTATTTTGATTGTAAGAGATGTATAGTCACCACCTTTAAGAGGGTGTTTGTATACCCCTAAAAGGGTTTTTGTACTTCTCTAGAAAGGAAATGTACTATCTAATAATCATCTCCTAATAGAGCTAGATCTTTTAATAGGGATATAATTTTTTAGTGCATAGTTCTAGGTACCATCCCCACCAAGGTTTTAGTGTCATGAGTAATGTGTTGTGCATTTATGTTCTTTTCATTTCAGCACTATTATGGTTTATTTTCAATTGGTTGAAGTTTAAATTAAAGTGTTGTAATACCATTTCACCCCACTCTTAGTATTACCTTATCCTAATAGGATTGGGGAATCTATTGCTACTAGGTCTAGGAGTGACACTGGTGCCAGTGGGACTGGAAAACTTATACAATAAGTTCCCTCTCTAAAGAGGCTAGTATAATCTACATAGAATCCAATAGAAGAAGATAGTGTCAAGAAGAAAAAGGTTTCCAGATCAAAGATACTCGATCGTCAAGAACTGTTTGCAAGTTTAGGTTCAACAAAACCCTCTAAAAGTTTAAATCCTCAAACATCATTAGTTAGAGCAAGAGGCATTGAAAGCTCTAGTTCACCTTTCAAACATTCGATTCCTAAACTGCAACACTAGATTTTCATTTCAAAGATTTCAATAATAAATTTTCATAAACACCAACCAAGAATAAGGAAATAAAGAAGACATTATAGACTGGTGCCCTTACTACAGCTATAGAGGAACAAACTGCATCCAATAGGGTTTTTCTAACATATGACCCAAACAAAGAGATGATGGATTCAATGGTTGTTATTTGACTAAAAAAATATGGAAACCCACAAGACAATTAGATAGATCCATCTGAATTTCAACTTAGCACACTCAAAATAGATTTTTTGAAAGTTAAAAATGTGGACAAAATCAATGTGTCAAATTCTACGAAACAATTGGTGTATAGTGCACTACTAAAGGTGGAGAGAGAGAAAAGTAAACTCGAGAAAATTATAGAAAAGTTACAGGTAGACATTGCCAATGAAAAAGAAAAGAGGAAAGCTTCAGATAACAGTTTGAAATAATTACCAAAAAAGATTAAAAAATTGGCCTCTACATCAGCAAATACAGAGTAGGAACATGAGAAGGAAGAAGTGAAGGAATAGGAGTAGGAAGAGCTGAAGGCACTGAGGGTAAAATTGGAAGAAATTAGTAAAATATTAGAGGAAGAAAGAGTCACTTTACAAAAGTTATTTAAAACCATGGAGAGTAATGTTGCCTCCAACAGGGAATTACAAAAGCAATTGGAATCTCACACAGATAAACCCAATCATTGGGGACACAAAGCACTAGAAGAGAAAAATAATTATGAAAAAATGGCAGAAGAACTAAAGAAGGCAAATAGTACAATTCAAACTTTAACAAATACTAGTAATAATTTAGTCAAGATTAAAAAAGAACACATTTGGGGCTAAATATTGGGGATGTCTCATAGCTTGTGTGAGTGGTTTGAAATGCTTCAAAGTATGAGAGTATGTTATTTGAAGCTCCATAAGAACATTGAACAAAACATGGATGTTCTCAAGAAAGAAAACAATGCAAAATATATTATGCAACAAATCTACAATAAGAGTGATAGTTATTTATCAAAGAAGGGAATTAGCACCTGCCTTGATGCCTTAGTAAAGGTATCAAGTATCACTAAAAAAGGTGAGAAGCTAAGGGAAGCACATGAATTGGATGACAAAGCTAAGAAGAAGATCACAAAGATGGAACAAAGGAAAGAGAATTTGGAAAGTCTTGGTTTTCCTAAGGGATTTGACACAAACAAGTTCATTGGAAGCTAAACTTACAAAATAAGGTTGTAGGACAAAATAAATACGGGTTTACACTTTCTTCCTAGAGACATATCTCTCTATACATTCATGGATTTCATCAAACTAGTGATAACTTTGAATGGAGTTTTAGAAGCAACAGTGGTGTTAAGTCACACTTCCAAATATGAATTGCTAACAAAGTTGCAGGAGTGTGACTATACTATGAACCAAATTGTTCTGCCATTGGAGGATGTTTGGACTCCCCTACAAACATTGCTTTGAATTTTGAACTACTACAAATTGTAATGTATTGTAAATGAATACAAAACAAATTGTTCTCTATATAATTTTCATGTTTTCTAATTTAATGTACGTTGAGTTACTCTATTTTATTCAGATATTCTTAGTTGATTTACTCTCTTATATGCTATTGGAATACAAAATTTCATTTAGGAATTTTAAATTCAAACATGAATGATCATTGATGTTATGATACAAACTATAATAATGATACTCTTTTTTCTCAAATTTTAATGATGAAACATAATACATTCTTACTTTTCTAAAATGAACATTGAATGATAGGATATAGTAGTTAATAAGTTCAAAAAATACCTATTGATTCCTACTGCTAATTTAGCAAAAATTTCCTAATTTGCCAAATCATCTTTGTGTCATCATCATCATCTAATTCTGGTATTCTAGTTCCTTCATTTTTCTCTTCATTTTCATTTGTGTCTTATTCACTCTAACCTCTGCTTCTATGAATCCCACTCCCATCACCACCTACAATTGTCCCACTCAGAGTTAGAGATTGGTTAATGGTGTTGCCCAACCCTCTTCTTTTGCATCTTTTCTTCCAGATTTCAATTTCTTTTTGATAAGGAAAATTATTGACATCATACCTAGATGTATAGACCCTCAAGCATGTTTCCAAATTCTTGTCTAGTTTATTTCTTAGCTTTGATTTTAGGAAGCCCAAAGCACTCAAAACCCTCTCATCCTCCACTGAACCCTATATCATGGTTTGACATAGATCAGCAAGCTTGAATAACTCTAAAATTTCATCACGCAAGATTGTGCTATGTTTTATTTTTGTCCAAAGCCTTGTTTCAGAGCCATCTTCATGTGGGTTATGCATTATTTGATATTGATGCTTCATAGTCCTTGCCAAAGTGCATAATTTATGTCTAAGAAAACCCTCATCTAAAATTCCATTGATAGTGATCACCCCATTGAATTCTACAGATTTGCAAAATTCCTTTATCAAAGTCAACAACCTATTATGATAATCTTCCTTAGAGTTTAAGCACCAATATTGAGGAAACACAATTTCCATGGCCTCGAGAAGTTTTTCATATGGGAATCAAGATCTTATTTTAGAGGAAACCTTATAGGCTATGTCCCTTGCATGAGCTTCTATAGACTCAACGATCTTGGTAGACTCTTCCCTTGTAACTCTTGTAGCTCACTTCTTTGGGGCACTGTAGTACATTGGTATCTAAAATCCCCTTACACAGACACATAATTATCCATTTTCAATGATCTTTAAATAATTATCAAGATTGTCCAAATTTGTTAGTTTCCGCCAGTGATCAAATTTTTCATTGGATAAATTTGGGTCATTTCGATAGAGATTATCGAGGGCTTGTCATGACATTTTACATAATTAACCATATTCTACAATATACATGGCTCTTTGCTGGGATTTTTTCATAATGAACATTATTTCTTGTAGCATGAGAAGAAGAGATGCTAAAGTCAAAAGTTTCTATATCTTGTTTAATCTCAGAAGCAGGTCGCTACATCTCTGATTTTCTGCATTGTCACAATTTTCATACATAAGTCCAATCAAATATTGATATTAAAAAAAACTCGATGTGATGGTCCATCCAAAGAGATCCATGTAGTATCAACATCTGGTAATTACATTAGCATAGTGCTGAAATTCCCTAAAATGTTTGTGAATTTGACAAAAATATGAGTACAACTCTCTTACTAAATCTTCAACCTTATTTACTAAAGGAAACTTCTTCACAACTCTAAAAGAAATATTCATCCTTTGGGCCATACAGTGGATGCCAACAACATATGGTGAACAAGAAGCTTGCATCTTTGTGCAAAGACCATTCCTATAACATTTCATTATTGAAGCTCTATCCGCTCCAATAGAAATCAACTTCTTCTCTATTTTCAATTCATCCATAGCTCCATATTCAATTAAATGGCTCTTTACTAATTGAAATAAAGTTTCTAATGTCGCATGGTCCCTCAATTTTGAAACAGTTAGTAGATGTTGTTGGTGGACATTATTTTGTAGAGTATAAACATGCATGCATACCCATGATGTATTATCTATTGATGTAACTTTGTCTAAGGATAATGCAATAAAGGTTGAATCTTTTATTTTTCTCTGTACATCCTCTTTTCAACCTGGGCAATACAACTTGCCCATTCCCATCCAATGTTTATTGACCAATGAGTGATAGGATATTTAGGAAATTTCAAAAAGAGTAAAAAACCACTCATTTCTAGATAGTCTATCATTGGATGCCCTCTGCTCAAAATATGGAAAACATTACTTAATTGAACAACTTTTCCACGTTCTTCTACTTAACTTGATTTTGCAAAAATAGCATTTAATAGAACCTTGAACTTCACCAGGCTTCGTCTTAAATTTCTAAAAAAAATAATATTCCTCAGCATTCCTTTTATGTTGGCATTGATCCTTTGTTTTATATCTTACCACTTTTATTTCCTTTTCTATCTATAGTTTCAGTTTCATAAACTTTACTAACATTTTTCTCTATGGTGTCTAGTTTAAGTTGTAACTACTTTTCCTTTTTATACTTCCAACTAGAAATTGTACATCTAAATTCTATTGGTGGCTCACCTACAATTGGATTGTCCATGGGTTCAATGAATGGATACTTTTCCACCTAATCAAATTTAAATCTCCTGGACATCTCCCATTGATGGTTTTTTCTTTTGATTTACCTCTCCTAATTGAACCATCATCATCACCTAATTCGATCGAATCATCTTGGGGCTGGTATCGGTTATTTACTTGAAATTATTCTTCAATGTCATTTTCATCAGAGATATCAGGTTCTGCAACTTCATCATCAAATTTATTAGGCTCCTCAATTTTTCGAATAGACTCCTATGTAGGTTGAGAACCTTGAAGTTGTATGGGTTCCTCTAATGATGTACCTTCCTCACTTTAACCAACACTATTGTGTCTACCCCCGCCAAAGTATGAAGATATATTTATGCATTTTGTTGGCCTCTCTTGGACTTCTCCACCTTCAATAATCATCTTCTTGTTTAACTTTGATAGTGACAGATCTCTAACAAATTAAGGCTACAATAAAATTTTACTTGTATAAGATACTATAGACTCATTTCGATTCGCTACCGATCGCAATTGTGAGCTTAGAATCAACTAAATTTTTATACTACTAAATCTCTTGAAACTATCCTTATATACAAATGCTTATTTTGAATTTTGTTGAAGGAGCCGACTATTGCATATGATAAAAACTAATATTTGGCAAAGCCTGTATAATTTCAAGTAATTGACTAGGCGAATAGGGTGGGAATTTAGGACATGATTATGTATAATGCATGGAGAATTGGGTCCTAGTGAAAATAAAACTTTCACTTGGGATAATGGACCTTTGGAAAATGTTGATCCTCGATAGATTCACCCTTCCTTAATCCTTGGTGAATAACAGTAAAATATACTATAAAAAATGGGTGAACAACCCGAATACGGTAGTGAAATTATGTACAAATAGTGGCAAAAAATTCGACCACTATACTTATCTTTTATAACATCTGGGTGAACTGGTCAACCTCTATACTATGCATTTTTTTGCCAATTTCTATAGGCCCGACGGGACATATTCGCCAATTGGCAAATAATCGCCACTAAAAATATCCTTTCTGGTCATCCCAAAAACATAAGATTAAAATGAATTTGTCCAATGTAGATCATTTTCATTAATATCATAGCTCAAAACAAACTCATCACAATCTCATGAAATTCTAACATGGACTTCAAATATAAAGTGCAAGAAAGAAGACAAACCTTATCATCCTGACATCCACAAGTTACACAAGAAATCGACTTCAAACACAATGCAACACTAGAGAAAACAACCACTACTATGTAGACCAAATAAAGATGTTCCTTGAATATCTAACAGCACTCCTTAAAAAAAAATTCATTTTATGATGTTGACCTAATCTTCCACAACCATTCTAATATAGAACTATTAATAACTGAAAGGCCAAGTAACACAATTATGAAAAAAATCACCATAAACATACTTGTGATGCAATTTATCCAATAAAATTTTAAGTAGAACATCGCATAAAAATTATAAGCCTCGTCTCAAAGATGTAAAACTTGAAACATAAATACAGAAGAAAGTGAATTATTTTTTAACTATTTCTAATAGACACCTAGATTACCAGCATAATACACACACCAAATATATCTATGACAACATGAGGAATCTAAAAAGCCAGGAGTGAAACATCCATACCACATATATTCTATGTTCCAAACCAAAAGACCATAGCATCAAATGTGGATGAATATTAAGCATTCTTCCAAGCATCCAACAATAATCTTCTCTGAAATTTTTTATTTCAATATTCTTCAACGAATAAAAAATATTTGTAGAATTTGTACTATTAAACTGTAACTGTGTACAATATTGGTCCTTAGCTATGCACCATTTTAGGGTCTAAGGATTCTATGTCGATTATTCCTGATCTAGTCTTAATTTCATGCATGTTTTTAGAATTAACAAATCAAAGTTTGACCCCCCAACTCAAATTTGAGCCTAGATTAGCTTGTATAGGGTGACTTAGAGGGTGTCAGGAAATTCAACTCACTCAACACCTTGGGAGTCACTCCATACCCTACAATTCAGGCCCCAATTTAAATTTTATATTATTATTTTGATTTTAGTGAGATTTATAAATGACTATTGGCTTCCTTTGAGATTTGAGCCTTGAAGTGACTAGGTGAGGTATTAAAGAAAAGCTAGCTTCCTCATCTATGTATATTGGTTCAAGCTATCCATTCTATGTATTCAACACACAAGCTATAAATCCAATGATAAATCAAGGGTAATTCAAATCTAATCAAGATTAAAGCATGGAAAATGAGGAATTATGTATAGATCTAATAATTTCTGTAGACATCAATTTTTTCCTACCCTATATCCAAGATCAAGACTACAATAAAAATACTTTAAAGAAAATTCATGAGTAATTTGAGACCATAAAGTATTGTGAAGGTGTTAACATTTTATCAAATCTATTATAATAATAATAGCACACTTCCTTTAACATATTTCTATTTTAATTTCAAGGTTAATTCCTCTATAGGGATTTGATAAGGCAAACCCCTTTGGACAAACATTTTCATATTTTCTATAAATGTATGTGGCAAGTGGCACAACTACAAATAAGGATATTGGAAGGTTTGAAAAAGAGGTATATATTTCCAATATTTTCATCATAATTTATTGGTTCTAAGGTGAATCCATAGGTTTGAGGTGAGCTTTGTCAACCCTAATCCTCTAGATCACCTTGTACTTTCCATTATGCACTAAATTGTGTATTACAAGTTAGTCATTATTTTAGATTTCCAAACCTAATTTTAGAATCAAAATTATAGTCTTTATCTACTTGTATATATAGCACTCCATCGTTCCCTCCATACTTACATTTCCATTTTCATTTACACTTTGCATAGTCATCTTTCAACTCAAGCGAAGGAATCCTTGCATTCATTCAATTCTTAAGTCTCATTGAGCCTAGTGGATCAACTTTCCTTCTAATGTAAATAAATATAATCAAAGAACATAGGGGTGAGATTCCTAGTTTTTCTATTCATCCTAACTTATTACTCCCTCCCCATCTTTATCCATTTTTCTTCCATTACATTTTGGTATACCTAACTCTCTTACATCATATTTTTGATTTGGTGTCTAGATCTAATTTGAATGCATTACTTTTTTATATTTTATGCATTTAGGAATCTTATCACATATTACTTCTTATTTTGATAATGAGAATTGCATACAATTGACTAGGTTATATTTTATTTCATGTTAGATCTAATTTAAATTGTTACATTCCTTTCTTATGATATTTAAATAATCAATTTATAAGTAATTTGCATTATTTAGACATTCCTTTTAATTCTTGAATAGTGTATGAGTTTTATAACATTGAGTCCAACATATAACATCCATTTAAGAAGAATTTGTAGACTTATGGGTTCCTTTAAAGGTATAGATCATGAGTCATCTAACAAAAATGTTGGTGATACCCCTATACTTACCAATGAAATACCTAATATTGTTGAAAATCACTCACCTCATACTTCAGATGATGAGGATTAATCCACAACAAGAATATTTCCTAGCCAAGTGGAAAACAAAGTTGATTATTTGGAAATGCTTGAACAATGGATGGTTCAACAACATTCTAATAGTGAGGAAATTCCATTCATTGAAGGCTTGTGGATGATTGTTCAAAATGATGAAAATGGTATTGGTTTATCACATGAAATATTGCATATAATTATTGGAAACGTTAGATCTAAAAAGGGTTGTGTTGAAACTCTTTCTTTCCAATCCTAATAGAAATGTTGTGTAGTAAAAGTATAAATGGTTGTCACACTTCAGTGCAACTTATCAACACAACTAAATTTAATTATTTATAACTAAAATAAAATTTAATTTTAGTCAAACATATGGTCTAGATAGATTTATTCTAGCTACGATAGATATGAGTCTCAAATTTTTATAATTGGAAGTGTCTATTGAATGCACATTTTTGACAACTTTTCTTTCAATTATCCAAAAATTAAAACTATTTCAGAAAAGTGATGTTTCAACAACTCATATTTCTTTTGTTGATATTTTTAAAGAAATATAAAAATATCATTTTATAGATCTATAAGTGAAGTTTTCTAAAATTATATCTTTTCAATATAATTTTAATTACATTTCATATTTTATATTTAGTTTTTATTGAAAGCAATCATCAACACAAAACCATATCATTGATTATCTTATCATGGAAAAATAGTAAAATTTATTTAAAAAATTCAAAACAATTATGATGTCGTAGAGAATATAATTTATTTCTATTTTGCATGAATATTTAGGACAAAAATTGATGTCAAATGAAAAGAGATAGATTTTACTACACATAATTTCTAATTTTACATTTAAATATAGATTTATAAAAATAGTGAAAACATCATCCATTTACTAAAGTTTCACATTATCTATAAACACAAAATAATTAAATTAAAAAAAAGAAGAAAAAATACAATGTAAAGATGCACTAAAGTTTCAAGTTTTCTATACATAATAAAGTAAATAAATAAAGAAAAAATAGTAACATAAAAAGGTTGACGAATGATGTTACAATGCTGATTTTAACATTTATTTAGAAATTAAATTTTAGTTTTTATTTTACCAGAAACTATATTTCTATTTTTTTTTTAATTTTAACAAAAAATAATTTAAATATAAAATATATTAAAAATTAAACATTTTATTAGTTTACATCATTTAAAAATTCTCAACATATATCCCACTTTTTGGTGATTCAATTTAAAAACATGAATCAATATTTTCCATTCCCTTGATAAAAGTGCCTACCTACACTCCACCTATCATGGATACATCTATTCAAAACATTAACCCTTCACATGTGAGTCTTGGAGGAATTCCTCATGATAACCTACCTCCTCCCATGATTTTTCCATGTTTTCCCCAACCATCATCTATATAGACTATTGAACATTACTAGGTGTTGAGAGGAGGTAAATTAGTAAATATAAAAACTTAATAGTTCTACCACAAATCTTTGTGATTATTTCTTAATTCAACTCACCATTATAAAAAATAATGCAATGGAAACATGCACATGAACAATATATTTATATAGAAAACTAGAGATGGAAATAACCATAGTGGTAAATGTATTCACTATATGCAAATGCCTTATTACAAAGTTTTAGGCCGAAAGCTAAGAAACTCATTGTTCATAAAATTTTAGTCACATTTCAAAGGATCTCACCAATCCTCAAGGATAAAATAAATGTAGATATATACAAATAATGAAAGGAAGGTCACTAATTCTCAACAATCATACTAAAATAATAAAAGCTTAATCTCTCAATCTATTGTAGTGACCCATATGTATGATTTATTAATAGAATCATGGTTCTACCTTGTTTTCGCAATCTCACCTTCACACTTGATTTCTAAATTCTTTACAATAGCATCACATACACTTGTACTCATATCATCCTTTTCTTTTCAAATATATATATATTTTTCCATTAGAAACATAAACAAGTTTGACCATAAAAATATAATCATTCATAACATGAAGTTCGCTGCCTTGGGCACAAATACTCAATGAAGTCCACCCCAAGAGATAACGGGGACCCAAATCCATCATAAGAGCTATTCCTAAAATAATATGGTCCATCCATACATATCACAACATCCTCGAAAGCTAGTTACAAAGGTAACATGTATAAAAGTAGTAAAATAGCTTACTATTTGGCCACAAAAATAGTCTCCAAAATATATAGCTCCATCTAAAGAAAAAATGCAATGTTTCAATCATTATAATCCTCTAACTCTTCTCTTAACCTCTTCTTAGGGGAAAGTGCACAAAGATAGGGGACCAAGAAGGGTGTACAAGAAGCCACTTTTTTAAAAAAATATCAACAAACTCTAAACTTTAACACAAATTTGAAGATAGTTAGACTCAAAATTTGAAGATGTGACAAGAAAAAGAGTTGTAGTGCTCTGAATTTAGTTCATAAATAACTAATTTATTTTGAAAATGGTGAATAATAAAACCTTGAAAAAGAAGGAGAAAAAAAGTAATCCTATTGTTTGTGAAAAAAACATAACATAGCATCTGGTGTGCTCCACTAAAATTTTAACTTTTTCTTTAAATTTTATTAATCGCTCTACTGACAACTTACTAAAAACACAACGTTTATCCCAAACTTTTCTGCTATTCTTTTAGGAACATGTGATCTTTTACAAATTTCTGAAGTGGACACATCCTTAAAAAATATCAAATTTGAGTGTGATACCCCTAGAAATCATTGTGAAAAAGAATTTTATAAAGTATGTAAAATGGAGTATAGTTTCTAAGAAAACTAAATTTATTCAAAATTTGACCATGGAGCCAAAAACTATACCCAAAATACTACACATTGGTATTGACAAAAAATAGACATACATACAAAATAAATTAGAGATGAAAAGCTTAACATAATCAAAATTCAAAATATATTATATGGTTCGATAGCTAAAAAAGAGTTCTATAACATCTTGTTATTTGATTTTTTTTTGAGCCATGTGCAAACCTTAAAGGGAGCATGACTAAAACAATGTAAATTTCTATTATGTTTATTGGAAAATACATCTTAAGCCTATTTGAATCATCCAAGTCTTTTTGTTGGATTCCCAAGGAAAATCTTAGCCTTAGGTTTGGTGCTTCCCAAAGAATTGAATAATGTCCATGATGTATATGGTGTGCACCACATATATGGAACATGCCATATGTATAAAATGCTCTACATACAATGTGCACCATATTTGGTGCACACCATATGAAATACGACATATGTAGAAATTATTCATAAATTTGTTTGTGTCTATGTCTCTCAATTAATTTAAAAACTTCACTTTGTGGTTTCAAGCTATTGGTAAGTGCAAGAAGTTGAGTCCACTTATAGTGGAACATTTTGTGTGCAAAACCCGCTTTTGCTGGAGGATATTTTACAGGGAAAATTTTCACAAAATTAAAACCCATAATGGATATGATTTCATAAATTTAAAATATAATTTTTTTTAGTTGGATTAATTTTTCTAATTTTGAAATAATTTCTAATAAAACGAGTACATAAGTGTGAAATAATAGGTTTTATTATTTTTATAATAACCTCAATTTTTTAACATTTTTTGAAAAATAAATTATATGACATCAAACAAAAGAAAATTATTTTAACTTTAAAAAATTAAAATTTCAAAAATAATTAGTTTAGGTCAACTTATGTTTTTCGTGCGTGATGGATTTTCAAGGCAAGAATCACACCCAATAAAAAATATTAGAAAAAAATACATTCAAAATAAAATTACAAAAAAATATTCTTATCAATATTATGTTCCATATAAATCATATCCCAAAAGGACTCAACAAAATACTTTCATTTAGGTCAAATTATGGTTTTCGTACACACACATGGAAGGTCGTGAACTAGTGAGTTTTAAATGATAGTTTTTCTAAACACCTAGTAAAAATTAGTTTTTATTATCTAGGTATTAATATGAATTACATATTTAGAAAATAGAATCTGAACTACATTTCTTATTACTTAATTTTTTAAATATTCAATCTTTAAGTACTTCAAATTTTTAGGTCAATTAGGATGAATTCTTAAAAATGGTGAAAATAGTTCCACTTTTTAGCCAAAAAGTGAACTCAACTTCTTGCTAGCACCCTGATATATCATCATCTATTCATCTTAACACTCTACTCTACATATCCACCTCTCAACATCCCTCCTTATAAGCCTCTATCTCTATAATATCTCCCAACCTCTATTATATCCCTCTATTCCTTCTTTTCTTTTCCCCTATATACCTCATATCCCTCCCCATGTCCCTATCACTCTTCACTCCTTCCATTACCCTCTCTCCAATCTATCCCTCTTCCTTCTCTTATTTTCCCTTATGTCACTCATATCCCTCCACATATCTCTATCCCTCTCCCTTCTTTCCATCACACTCTATCAACTCTATCCATCTTCCTTCCACCTCTCTATACCACTATCTCTTACTATTTTACCTCTCCCTTTTCCATCTCTCTCTCCACTTACCTATCTCCCCCATATACCTTTATCTTTTTCTATTTTTAATTTTCTTTCTCCATATCCCTTTCTCCATCTCTCTTTCCCACTCTATCACTAGTCTCCCGAATCTCCCACCTTACTTTCATTGTCCATTTTCCCCCTCTCTCTTCCTTCCTTTCCCCTTTTCACATTCTCTCTCTCTCTCTCTCTCTCTCTCTCTCTCTCTCTCTCTCTCTCTCTCTCTCTCTCTCTCTCTCTCTCTCTCTCTCTCTCTCTCTCTCTCTCTCTCTCTCTCTCTCTCTCTCTCTCTCTCTCCTATAATACATATACAAATAATAATATTTAAGTCATTTGCACATGTTTGGTTGTGATGCTTATGTGCATATTCTGAAAGAGCAGTGAACAAAATTGGATTTCAAATGCAAGAAGTGTATATTTTTGTTGTATGGTGAGGATCAATTTGGTTTCTATCTCTAGGATCCTCTTTGTCATAAGGTGATTCACAGCTGTGATGTTATCTTCAATGAGAAATGTTTCTCAAGGTTGCAAAAACAAAATTCCCCTTCTGGTGAATCTATTCAATTTGATTTATTTGATAATGATAATCTTAAAATAAATAAACATGTTGCCAAGACTCCTACTATTACTTCTCAATCTTCAGCTACTTCTGCACCTTTGGGAAATACATTTAATGCACCCCAAGTTTTGACATGGCCTCTTATAACCACTACTACCTCTATCATTACTACTCATGTGGGCTCCTCTACATATCTGATGCCTTCTCTTTGTACACTTGGTCAAACATAGGAAAGGGTAGATGTTGTGGGCTATACTTATCCAATTGTGTGTGCTCAACCATTTCTATCCCAACTGTGCCAGACATAGTTAATGAGTTGTCTTCCACTCAGCCAATGGTGCATAGTCCAAGAGTGCCAAGTTTGGCACACGATACTAAACAACAAAATTTTGGTCTACTTCCCCAACGTCAGCATGTTGAAATTACACAGGAGCATGGAAATGAATTTGTTGTTGGAAATGGAAAGGGACTTGGAGATGTTCAAAATCAAGAAACTAATCAGAATATTCATTTGTGGACATCTACCATGGAGAGAAAGCATCTAAATAAATTTGATGATTATGAATTGTTATTTTCCTTATCTTCTAATGAGGAAGAGCCTCAAACCTTTAAATATGTGTGTAATGATATAAATCTAGTGCATTGGATGGATGCTATGCAAGAGGAATTGGAGTCATTGAGAGAAAATAATACTTGGGACTTGGTCCCTCTTCCTCCAAATTGGAAAAATCTAAAAAACAAATGGGTCTATCATTTGAAAGATGAAGATGTAGGAAGAAAAAGATACTTGGCTAGATTGGTGGTTAAAAGTTCTTCTCAACTAAAGGCCATTGATTTTAATGAAATTTTTGCACCAATTATGAAAATTTGAACAATTCATTTTGTTTTGGTTATGGTTGTTCCTTGGGATCTAGAGCTTGAGAAACTCGATGTTAAAACAATATTTCTTCATGGTGATATTGATGATGAATTATACATGGAGTAGCCTGAAGGCTACATTAAACAGGGTCAAGAGCACTTGTATTACAGATTGAACCAAAGTTTGTTTGGGCTTAAGCATGCCCCAAGGAAGTGGTACCTAAAATTTGATAACTTCAAGACTCAGAAAATGTTTATTCGTTGTGAATCAGACCCTTGTGTTTACTACATGAGGCTTTCTCATGGTAAGTTTGTTATTTGGTACTTTATGTTGATGATATCCTAGTTGTCAAAAATAGTGTGCATGTTGCCAATGAATTAAAGAAGCATTTGGCTCTTCATTTTTTCATGAAGGATTTAGAGATAGTGAAGAGGATTCTTGGGATGGATATAATAAAAAATAGACAAAAATCAGAACTCCAATTAGCGAGCAAGAAAAATATACTTTAAAAGTTGTGTCCAGGTTCAATATGTCAAATGCCAAGTTTGTTTGCACTCCATTGGCTAATCACTTGCGTTTATCTTCAAAAATGTGTCCCTCAATTCCAGAAGAAGAAGAAGAAGAAGAAATGTAGAGTATTCCATACACATATGTAGTAGGCAGCCTTATGTATGCTATAGTTTGCATGCATTCTCATATTGCTCATGTAGAGGGAGTTGTGAGAAAATTTATGAGTAATCAAAGGAAAACTCATTGGCAAGTAGTTCAATGGATTCTTTGGTACTTAAACACTACTTATGATTATGCTTTATGCTTTGCTGGTTCAGATACCCAATTACATGGTTATTTTGATTTTGATATGGTAGGAGATTTAGATAAGAGGAGATCTACTACTCGTTATGTGTTCACTTTTTGTCAAGACAATGATTAGTTGAGTCTCTCATAAACAATAGGTAGTTTCTCTTTCCTCCACTTCGGCTGAATACATTGCTCTCATTTCGGGAGCCAATGAGATGATATGGCTACAATGATTTTTAGGAGAGTTGGAGTGTATGCAATCTATTTTCACTTTGTTTTGTGATAGTAATAGTGCCATTCATTTGGCTAAAAATTTAGGTTTCCATAATCGCACAATGTATATAGATATTCGATATCATTTCTTTTTTATGCTCTTGGAAGGAAAGCTATAGTCAGAAAAAATTGACACTAAAGTCAATTCGATAGATGCATTAACAAAGGTTGTATCTGAGGAGAAGTTTGAGTTTTTGATTAAGGAAAATAGGTTTTAATGGGGCCCTAAAACCCTTACAGAGTTAAAAGCTTAAAAAAGATATAGCATTGAAAGTTTACAACACCAAAATAGCCATAGAAAAAAGAACAGCCAGTCACAGTACACCAGTAAAGCAAACAAAAAAGCCAGAAAATAGAACCAAGGACAGAAATAGAAAACCAGGACAGACACAAAGCTAGGAGAGAGGCTAAAGAAAACTCTTTGAGGATCTCCGTCGCATGAATCTCAAGCTCAGACGCCTTATCTGCCACCTCGTTAAGGTCAGCTAGACCTTTATCAGGTTCTTGGGTGTCCTTCATAGTGTTGGATCTAGTTCTCTTCCTCGGACCATCCTCTAGAGATTTATCTTTACCGCTATTGAGAGATTCCTCCTTACTACCCCTGTGATCCTCTATTTTACTGATCAACACCTTTATGTTGTCATATGAAGCTTTGAGAATGTTGAAGCTTTGTTCAGTAATTTTCTGCAAGGTTCCCTCCCTGCTCTAACCTCTTTTCTTCACTTCATCCATTTTATTTTCCATATCATTCTTCTTGTTAGTAAGCCTAATCTTGCTACTGCTATCCTCCCTCTCCAACCTGCCCACCCTAAATTTTAACTCCTAGATTTCATGGTAGGTCCATTTACTAGTTCTATAGCTATCAATGACACTATTTTTGGCATTGTTGAGCACATCCATATGAGGGTTTTCTTTTGTGATGTCGCTCAAAATAACTAGGACAGGGTCAATAATGTCCTCCATTTGAATTTTTCCCTCCTTATTCTCCTTAACCAAAGTTTTCATCATTTCCCTCTTTAAACCCATCTTGACAGAAACATTATGAAAATTTCTCTAGACCGCACTCTTCTCTTTATCTGTGATCTTGCAGGTGTACTGGTTAGTCCCATGATCATCACAGTCCTCCTTGTGGTCATCCTCTCTCCCCTCACTCTCCTATTCCTCTTCACTATCCTTCCCCTCCTCTTGTCCTTCCTCCTTATTTTCTTCTTCAAAGTTCTTCCTTTTTCTCTACTTCCTAACAAAATTGACATCAAGATCCTCTTCTCCATAGGCATCTTAATTGTAATGTTTGTCTTTCCTTTCTTTTTCTCCTTAATTTCCTCCTCCTCCCCAAATATATATTCCTCCTCATCAACATTTTTTCCCTCCATTTCCATGCCCTTCCCCTCCTCATCATAATCTCTATCAGAAGAGATCTCAATGCTCTGCTTAGGTTCAAGTTTCTCCTTTTTCTCCAATTTCTATTTTTTAATCTTCTTTTTCCCCTTTTTAGTGTGAGGGATGGCCTTTGAATCCGTGTCTAAATGCATATCTTGGTTTTCCTTAGTATCTGAAGGGATATACTCTTCTTCTCCCGAGTCTAACTCCTCATCTAAGCCCTCCTTCCGCACTTTCACCTGCTTAATTTCTTTTCCTATAGTCCTAGCCTTGAAAAATTCATAAATCAACAATAAGAGCCCCTCATGGAAAGTAGGGTTGCCAATAGGCTTCTCCTTGTAGTCATTGATATTTTCATTGATAGATGAATAAAGGTAAAAAGGGATAGAGATTTTTTCCCAAGACCTAAAATGGTTGAGAAGCACGAAGTGGTAAGAGTAAATGCAGTCAAATCTCATGCCCAGGAGATATACTTGATAATCCCCCTCAGTAAAAACTTCCACATTGGTTTAATGGACCTCAGTAGGTAGTAGGTGCCCTTCTTCACCAGAGCCTTCTTTTCCTCCTTTCCTTTGGTAAATTCTGCCATTGCCTAACCCGAAATGTGCCTGTCTCTGTAGAATTTCTTCCTGACAATGGGGATGCCCGTAACTATAGAAATAAGCTCCTCTCTCACCGTGAACTTGACCCCATCAATTTTGACACTCCCCCCATTCCAGTTCTTAACCATGGTTTTGGTAACAGAGGGTTTCCACCCATGCAGTCGTTCAATGAAAGAAGTCACATCACCTTTGCGCAAAATGCCCCATGCCTTAGAGCACCACTGCCAATTGTCAGCTTCATCCTCTGGTTCCCTCCTGTGTCTTTCCCCCACCATTTTTTATCTCTCTCTACAAACAATTCTTTTGATAACAATGTTTTTCAAAAATTGGGGCCAATAGATAAAATGAGTGGTATTCTCGATCCTTTCTTTAAAATTATGAAAAATAAACCTAAAAATGGGCCTCAAAGTGCAATGATGGCAATTGCTCAGGTGATTCGTACTTTGGCTAGCATACTTACACATCATATATTGGCACATTTCCCCTAACACATAAACTTTCCTTATTAACCTTTAATGTTCCCCAATCTGCCTAGGATTCTCTTGCTTTCAATTAAATCTTTGATTTCAAGCAGAATATTATGTCTGTCCATCCATCTTTTCACCTCATCTTTCCTGACTACCCAGTTGGATAGCTTGTCAACCACTTCATTTGCTTCCCTATATTCATGAGCCACGTACACTCTTTCAAAGGACTTGAGAAACTGAATACTCTCATTAATTATATTTGCAATCATCCAGGTTGGCAGATTTTTCTCATTGAGACAATCTATTATGTTCTTTGAGTCTTCTTCTAGCCATAGTTTTCTGACTCCTATATCCCTAGCAAGCTTTATAGTTTGATGGGCCGCAATCACCTCTACATAGTGATTAGTTTTCACCCTAGAGGAGCCGAGATAGAAGAAAAACCTTTCCCATGATCATTTCTGATGATGCCCCTAATCCTAGCCTAGCCTGGATTGCCTTTCACAGCCCCATCAAAGTTGGCTTTACACTAGCCCTCAGGTGGAAGAGCCCATCTGCAATCCTCCCTCCTTCTTCGATCAATCTCCTTTGCATTGAGAAGAGGGTTATAGCCTTTGATGATAGTATAGTTTTCAACCAGAGCGTTAAGTATTTTGTGAAAGACCACCATAGAATTAGCTTCTTTTCCCTGAAAATTTTAGTTGTTCTACTCCTTCCACACCCCCCAACAGAGATGGGGTAGAGACCAATCCCATAAGCCCTAGCTCACATCCCTAGCCACCCCACAATGCCACTATTGAAAAAGATCCCTCATGTTATTGGGAAAAACCCAGGTCTGTTCGAAGAAAGATAGGAAAGAAGACCAAATATCTCTGGTGAAGTGGCAATGGATGAAAAGTTGATCAACATTTTCCATTTGCTTTTTACAAAGGATACATCAATTAGGCATCTGATGGACCCTCTTGATAAGGCTGTCCACCGTCAAAATATGGTTTTGAAGCATTATCCAGAAAAAAAAAGTTGATTTTGGGGATAAGGCCAAGATACCAAGCTTTGGCCCAGACAGGGACAGTATCAATACTCAGCATGGTTTCATAGCCGGAGGCCATAGTGTAGTTTCCATCCTTAGTCATCCCCCAAATAATAGCTTCCTTGTTGAGGGACAAAGGGATGAGCCTGATCATGTCCATCAATGGCTTGAGCTCTTGGGATATCTCGGTCAAGCTCACCCACTCTTCATTGACCTTGTAGTCTCTCACCCTGTAGCCAAATCTTTCCATGCAAGGGATCGCCCATCTGTTGTATTGCTTAATGTTCCATAAAGGCCCCAAACTTAGCCAGTCATCAAGCCAAAAGTTGATATCTTCACCATTACCAAGTTTCCATTTCACCTTCTCAGTGGCTAACCCTTTAGTCTTTATAATGCCATTCCAAATATTGGATCCCTTTGGGTTGTTATCCCTGTTGATGAGCTGCTTGAAATTAATATTGGCCAAATACTTATCTTTCAGAATATCCCTCCATTCCCCCTTGGAGTTGAAGATCCTCCATATCTATTTAGCTTGCAAAGCCCTGTTGAACTACTTCAAATTCCTAATCCCCAAACCCCCCTTCTTTTTAGGTTTGCAGATATTGTCCCAAGCCATAAGCGGGTACTTCTTATTGCCTTCTGGACTAGCCCACAAAAACTTCCTCTGAATAGACTCCAAAGTATCAGCCACTTTGGAAGGAATATAGAACAAGTTGAGGGCATAAGTAGGAAAATTATGTAAAGTAGATTTGATCAGAAGAACTTTACCAGTTTGACTCAGAATGATACCCTTCCAGCCATCCAATTTTCTATTGAATCTGTCAATGAGATTTTCCCAAAAGAGATTAGGAGGTCTAGCCCCCATAGGGAGCCCCAAGTAGGTAGAGGGGAGGGACCCAATACCACAGCCCAAGATACCAGTAATTTTCCTTTGTCTGCCTTCAGGGGTGTTAACAAAGAAGACCAAGCTCTTACTCTAGTTAATGACTTGACCCGTGGCATTGGAGTAAGTATTGAGGATGGCCTTCACATGTATGGCTTCCTTCACTGAAGCTTCCCCTACGATGGTGTCATCCACAAATTGCTGATGAGAGAAGATCAGGGGTCCTAAAGAGGGTTTTAACCTGGCAAAATCTCCTCAACTCCTTTTATCATGAATAAGTCTTCCCAAGCACTCTGCCAAAATAATAAAGAGGATGAGGGAAAGGGGATCCCCTTGCCTAAGCCCTCTAGAGGATTTGAAAAAATTTGTGGGAGAACCATTAACCATAACCGCAAAAGTGGGGGTGGAGATCAGTTGAGATATAATCTTCCTAGTTTTGTCACTAAAGCCAAAAGCTTCAAGAACCTTATCTAGGAATAACCAGTCCACCATGTCATAGGCCTTAGACAAATCAAGCTTGAGCAGGAAACCATAATTTTTGCCTTCCTCTAAAGAATAAATAACCTTATGCACAACAATGATAGAATCAAGGATTTGTCTACCCGGGACAGATCCCATTTGTTGCGGAGCAATAATCCTCAGAAGGATTTTGATTATTCTAATGGTTAAAACTTTAGAAAAAATCTTATAAAGAGAGTTGCAAAGACTAATAGGCTTGAAAAAATCAAAAGAGTTCGCACTTGAGACTTTGGGGATCAATACCAAGAAGGTAGCATTGATTTCTTTAAGCAAGCACTTAGCACCAAAAAATTCTTGAACCACTTTGACCAGATCATCTTTTAAAACTTCCCAATACAACTAGAAGAAAAAAGTAGGGAAACCATCAGGGCCAGGGGCTTTCTTAGCAGGCAAGGAGAAAACAGCCTCCTTAATTTCATCCATTTCAAGAATAGCCACAAGGGACCTATTCTGGCTAGCATTAATCACACTAGGGATGGTCTTGAGAATATCCACCTGATCCTCTTCACCCAGGTTGGTCTCTTTGGTGAGGATAGCAGAGAAATACCTGATAGCTTCCTGGGCGATCTCTTTATCTTCCGTAAATGAAACATCCCCCTTTTTTATAACACTAATTATGTTGGCAGCCCTGTGCTTCATAGTAGAGTGGTGGAAGAATCTAGAGTTTTTGTCCGCTTCCTTTAACCACACTGATCTAGACCTCTACCTCCAAAACATTTCCTCTTTGCCCACAATGTTGTGAAGATCAACTAGAATATTCTTTTCTGCATTTAGCCTATCCTCATCATAGCCTATGTTCTAAATCTTCTACTGCACCTCAGCGAGATCCTCCACAATCCTTTCTTTCACCATAAAAATATTCCCAAAGTCCTTTTTATTCCACTTTTTGATCTCCATTTTGATGTTTTTGAGTTTCTTAGCTGCCTTATACATAGTTGTGCCTTCCACATCAATGCTCCACCAGTCTCTAATTTTGTCAAAAAGACCAGGATGAGCAGACCACATCTTCTCAAATTTTAAAGGGAACGTCTTTTTCCTATTGCAAAGCTCAATGGTGACAGCAATGGGGGAGTGATCCAAGCCAAGTCTTACCAATGAAGAAAGTTTGCAATGGTAATGGTTCATCCAATCCATAGTGATCAGAGCTCTATCCAGCCTAACCTGAATGCAATCCATCCCAACTCTTCTGTTAGACCAAGTGAACTTTCCACCTCCTAACTCAACATCTAGGAGAGCCAAATCATTGATTAGATTAGCCAGATGTTGTCTACTTTCCAAGTCTGGTGGAAGACCACGTAACTTCTCGATAGCCAATAGGGGGGTATTGAAATCTCCCATAATAATGCCCTTAGAGCCTCCCAACAAGGGCCTCAGATTACTTATTTTATTTCAGAAATGCTTTCTACCAATCTTAGTGTTAGGGGCGTAGATATTCATAAAAAACCAACTTTCTTGATCCTTAGTATTCTTGAAGTGAATAAGCAAAATGTTACCTTCATCAAAGATGATATCTGCCATCAAGTTGTCCTTCCATATCACTAACAATCCTCCAGAAGCTCCCGAAAAGTCAGAAGCCGCTAACTTCATTCCTTTGCTGAAAAAAATGCTCTCAGTCTTCTCCTTCTTCATTTTCATTTCCTAAATCAAAGAGATTTCTGGCCTATGGTCCCTAATCATATTCCTAACAACTTCCTGCTTGTGGATTCCATTGAGTCCACGAATATTCCAAGATATGACCTTCATACTTTCTTTTGGGGGTATGTTTCCAAGATGGTTTTTTGGGTCCCATCCACTATGTTTCTTCTTTTTTCTTCCTTTCTAATTTGATGCTTACTCCACCTACTTGGGGTGCTTGATTTACTTCCTGTGTCAACTTTAGCCCTACTTCTCATCGTTGCCAGAGTCACTGGAGATGGGTCCGCACTATTCTTCTTTTTCTTTACAGATATCCAAGGACCCGCATTGTCATCTTTGCAGCTCTCAAACAGAGCCTCCATTCTGGAGATTTGTCTTGGGGAAGAGGTGGTGACCAGTTCAACGATCTGTTGAACTTTCTTGGGGATATAAGCAAGCTTCTACTTAAGTTTGATTCCTGTGAGAGAGAAGGGCCCTAGACCTCCATAGTACCCCCATTCTCCTAGGTGTCAGGCACAAAAGAATCCTCTTTGATTTCCTCCAAAATGAAGTCTATATCCTCAGTGAGGGTCCTGCTTCCTTTATCTCCCTCGCAAACAATAGTTTCTTGCAAGACAGGGCAGATTTCACCAACTTCCTTTTCTCCCTTTCCACTATCCTTCTGGGACTTAAGCGGTTCCCTGTTCTCAAGGCTTTTCTCTCCTTCTAGACACAAGTGTTCAGGAAGGTTCCCTGTTATGTCCTTGAGTCTCTACCCTTGAGGAACCCCCTCAGGGATATGTCCATCAGGGACTTTTTCCTTCCACACCTTCTTGGGTCCTTCAACTTGATTCAGACCTTTTTGTTGCTTCTAGGTCTCTTTTCTCTTCCCTTGCTTGATTTGGGCCTTGTGGGCTCTTTCCTTCTCTATGAAGATTGGGTACATTTTGGCCTTGTGTCCCACCTTTTTACAGTGAAAACAAGTGAAAGGCACATTTTCATAGTCTATTTTCTGCACACGCCTTCCCAATCTAGATTGGAACTCTATCACTTCAGGCATGTCCTGGCCTTCGACAACCCCCACGCATATTCTGGCATAAGTGAGTCTTTTCTTGACTGTTGTGACATGATTAATAGATAATAGCTCTCCAAAAGAACTGGCAATGCCAACAAAAATTTCTTCATGCCAATATTCCAATGGAAGCTCTAGAAGCCTGATCTAGACCGGGGCCTAGGTCAAGAAATCATTATTTAGATCTAGGTTGGAGGTCCATTTCTGGAGGATAAGAGTGGATTTCCCCATCGACCAGTTTTCCGCACAGAGAATCTTAGAGTAATCTTCAGAGCAAGAGAACTCGAAAGACATAAAGCCTTTGGCCATAGCCGTAACCTCAACCTATCCTTTTAAGTTCCATTTTTTCTTAGCAAAGATTCTGACCAAATCTATATTCAGCCTATGGCCTATGAACTTGCCAACAAGCGTAGCAGCGATACTCAGAATGTTGTGATCTATAAGCTTAGAAGGCACTTCTAAAGAAAATGTTCCCTTCTCTTTATTAGAGATGTTTTTGATCTTGGGAAAGGAGGACTTGCCCGAAGGTTTGACTCCAAACAGGTTGGTCCAATAGCCCAAAGGGCCTTGGGCTTCTCCAAAAGAAATTTGTTTTGGAGCATTACCGACTTTTTCGCCTGGATCTGGCTGCAAAGCCAGTGGGTCCCCATCATCTATCGCATCCTTCTTTCCATTGTCATTACCTTGAATCAGACCCGCATCCTGATCAGCCTGTCCCTTCTCTGCATGTTTCCCGTTTGACTTCCCATTCAAAAAATTTCCCTCCTCTCCCCTGCCTCCGCTCGCACTTGCCATTGTTCGCAAACTATAACAAATGATTTTAGAAGTTTGAGTTATGTAGAGCTTCTCTCGGCATTGTAACAACATAGCCATAAGATCCAAGTGGAGTATATTTCTGTTCATCTCTTCTCATCGCACTAATTGAACTTCAAGTGAGAGATTGTAATGGTTCTGACGTATTCCAAAACCCAATCATTGTTTCTCATTTTGTAACGGATGTCTTTTGGCATTCTAAAACTGTTTCATCTTCCAATCATGACGCGATGGTTAAAACAGAGTATTTGATTCTTCTTTGAACAAGGTTAAGATAGCCGAGAGATGTATTCTTGTAATATAGTGAAATTACTTCAATAATCGAATCCCCTGCTTGCAAAGTGGAAGTAGTCCATTTTGGACGAACCACTATAAATTCTTGTTTTCTGTTTGCGTTGGTTAGTGCTGTTCTGTTTTTATTTTTAATCTGCAACTTTTGTAAAATCAACACACCCGCTATTTTCTTCCAATTTTTCTAAAGCATAAAATAAAAGGACCACCGGGAGAAAAAGAGGAGGCCAATCAGAAAACAGGAATTATAATTCAAAAATAGAAAATATCGCATTGACCATGCTATAAATGGCATTGTTTCCCATTTGCTCAGTTCCGGAGGCAGCAACAAATAGGAATTAGTCACTCGAAAACATTAGTCCCCACCATTAGAAGGCGGGGACTAATAAAGAAAGTACATTATACATTTGAGGTGAGCCAAGAAAACTTTATACGGTGGTAGCTTCCGTTTGCAACAGTAGCCAAAAAAAACTTGCCTCCCTTACTTCGGAAAATGGTGAGCTATCATGAGATCACATAAACTATTTTAATTATTGTTCACTGTAGTCGTATGGAGTAAGCAGAAAAAGCATACAAAACTTTGTTCTAAATTGTAGTGCTGTGTGGTTATGTATACCCTCTTCACATCTGGAGTATGATTACTTCATTATTATTGTTGGTCAGAATTCCTTGACTTCCCTCAAACACTTCAATGAAATAGGGAAGAACGTCCTTACCACACATAAGTGTTTGGGGGTACTCTTGGAATGACCGAACTTCTACCAAAGCGAGATTCTTATCTTTTTATAGAGGCCTGGTATTCCATGCTCAGGTGATATTTGATCTTTACTGTATCGTCATGACTTTCTCTTTCCCAACAGAGTTTGAGCAGTACTCTCATTCACAGCTGGAGGTGCATTTAATTTCTATCAACAAGGAGAAGTTTTTATGGAGTTGAATTGAATCTCTGAATTTATAAATTTTTGTGGGTGTGATGAATGCCAGTGCCAAGTCGAACTAGTGGCCGCCCTCTCACTTTTAATCCTTCCCAGTTTTCTTTACGCCATGCCACCATCTTCTACGAAATATATATGGATATATTGATTCAAATTGAAGTAATGCCTAGATATGAAAAATCCAACTGAAGGATGTGCAATTATAAAAGTAAAAATTAAAAACAAAAAACAAATCATTACAATAAAATCTCACAAAAAAGGTAGAGACTCATCATTGTACACAAGACCTTTTAATGAAATTGTGATTACAGAAAGAAAATAGATCTAAAAGGAATTAATAATGAAAATTTAATACAGTAACTTAAAAAATAATTGCAAGGTCGAATTGAATTATTCTTAAACAAAATGAAAGTACCACATTATCAGACAAAGGCAAGAAAATAGATCAGGGAAAGAGATTTAGATAGATACATAGATACATACATATATAGATGGACAAAAAGTAAAAGGTAACATACAAAGTCACAAATTTAGTTTTATTAGATTGGATGTTAACACCTTCTATATAGAATATGAATTTCTATTGCCAAAATAAAATATAGAACTCCCATAGCTTTATGTCAAATAATTTAAATTATCAAAACTGTACTATATCATTTATAAGTTAAGGAAACAAAATTGAAGATAATATGTATTAGGTCTAGGAACAAGCCTATTCACACTTTAGAAGATTGTAACCAAATACATTCAATAACTCCATATCATCATCAACATTAGAATCTAGAATAATTTCATTCTACAAGACATTATTAGGTACCTATTTATATTCATTCGGATGGTAATTTGCTTTATTCAATTCGAAAAGAATAAATATCTCAGACCTAGATGATAGAACCTTTTGGATACTCGTACAATTTGTACTGCATGCATAAAAGTTAAGGTAAGCAATATGTACTACATGGCATAAAAGTACAGGGAGGAAATGAAAATTTTAGTACTAGTCATACACTTCCGTATATATCTTTATGAGATGTTGTATCTGTATCTAGTTTAATCTGTAATATAGTTATTTTTAATCTTTTCAAAAGTTAAAAATAATATTCACCTTAAAAATATATCAAATATAATTAATGCAAGAAAGGAGAGGAGATAAGTCTTTGATAAAATCATAACTCGGATTTTTCTAGATTTGATGCTATAAATTCTTTAACGTTTGCGATCAAAACCATATATAGCAAGATAAACCGAATAGAATGTAATCACGACCAATTTTTTTCAATTCTTCAGATTTTAGAATTGATAAATGATAAATATAAAATTCATCCACACATAAATAATAAATAGTTGATATCTGGAAGTTGATGGAATAAAACAACACAATCTACATTCCAATTAAACTGCAGGATGCTGAAAACAGATAGGGATACGTTCTGTCTAGATGACTGTGGAGTGCGGAGCTTGAGTTTGACTCCACCAAAGCAAGAATATTATTAAAATGCACGGAATGTACCAGATAACAATTTACCTTTCTTTAACACCATTGCTTCTCATCATTCATAACAGCAGTGAATATTCATCGCCGACTCATTAAAGACTTCTCCAGTCTACATCTCTTATCTTTTCCAAGTAAAAGATAAGGGACAAGAATTATGACCACTAGACTGTCAATCATTCAGAATTGGTCAATTATCTTTTGCTACTTCGCATTGTTGATCCAGAAGGACTTAATTTGGCTTGTCATATCAAATTGCAAGGGCTTCTTTCATTATAACATGAACTTGCCTCTTGGGTCTTCCTTCTAAATCCTTGTCTTGGGGCTCATTTTGAGACATTTGAACCTAATATATGATTTTTTCAATGACATTAGATAGGACTTCTATTATGGCATAATGGCCAAAGAATAACTTCCATATGAAGACTTTCAACTATGCATCAATATTTAGGTTTTACATCTATTGTCTTATTCAGAGTTGGAATGACAATTAAAAGGAAACAAGGCCAAAATAAAACCAAATTGATTCAGTTACAACCAATGACTTGAGAACCCTTACAGATCATATTCAAAATGATTTGATGAAGTATTTGGTAGTGACATAAAACAAAATGTGACACACTGTAGTACCCCTCGCATCTTACTTTTGCTGATACTATGTTTAGTTTGACACCGTTTTATCTTGGTTGATTAGATCAGACATATATCACATGTTATATTTATATTTTGGTGTGTGATTAAGCAATTATAGTTTGGATGTTAATTGTCATGTTTGAACCTGAAACAAAACTTTACGTGAAGGCTAAATCTAGTAATGATGGATTTTATATGATGTTTCAAATGCATGTATAAATTGAAGTAATTAGATGATGATTATATTTGGTACTTACCCCATACCCGCATGTGTATGGTATCATGTTTGTTATCATATATGTTTTCTTTTCTGTTGACATGCATGTATGGTAGAGGAGGAGGCGTAGTTACCTGCATTTAGTCGGGTCCACACGTCCTAGCCATCCCTACCATTGTCTGATAGTATGTTATATATGCACATGTACATGCAATGGTTCTTATGCAGGTTGCAGGTACCGGGCATCGACTTCCCTGGCTTGACAGGATGAGCATGCCCTTATGATGTCTCAATGGCGGAGAAGGGGAGTTAGCACTCAGGCCAATTCCCTAACCTAACCTAATCATCCTATAGGAATGGATGGAATCTCACTTGACTTACCTGAATCGAATTCGTTCTGGTAGAACGAATCCGATATATGTTTTCCCGGTTGAGCATGATATTGTCTTAGGTGTTGTTCCATGTCAATGTCGCATTTTGACCCTGTGGATCTAATGTCTGATCTCTGATAGTTATTGAAATTATGTTGACACATTGGTAAATATTATGTTATTAGTATGTTATGACATAATTAGATACATATGCTTACACTATGTCCCTTATGGTTATACTATTATTAATTGTATATACATTAATTGTATATATATGATTATATATATACACAGCTTACTATATAATATTGAGATATTGAGTGATATAACTTAAACCAAATGATAAATTGAAAATTAAAAAAAAGGAAATGAAATTCAAGAAGAAGAAATAAAAAGAAAAAGAAATTCTACAATTTTAAATTGTCTCATTTTAGGTAGTTGACTTGAATAGTAGGGGAAAAATAATAAAATATTTCTTCCCTACTTTCCAAGCCAATTTAGAGGCAAAAAGAGAGAGACTTGTTACCACTTTTTTGATATGCAATTTTTGGAGAAGAAAATAGAGGAAGAAGAGAAGGCTTGGAGAAGGAGAAGAGAGCAAGAAGAGGAGGATTGAGTTTGTGGAGCACATTGGGATCACAGTTGAGAGGCTGGCTTCATCAACCTGCTTTGAGAATCAGGTAGGTTTCGAATTCCCTTAGTATGTTTCCATGTTAGTTTTAAAATTTTCATTAATGAGAGAGCATATTTACCTTCTCTAAATGTGAAGTGAGAAAATAAAACAATGAGAAATTTAGTTTACATTTGTGAGATTTCATTGTTTCAACTTATAAACCCTCTCAATTCAACCATAGATGAAACCAAATTGAAAAGCAAGAGAGCTTGATGCTTCATAATCTCAATGGAAATCATTGTATTTAGATCCATTTACTTGCCATTTATTCATTTAATTGATTATATATATATATATATATATATATATATATATATATATATATATATATATATATATATATATATATATATATATATATATATATATATATATATATATATATCATTCTGAAATTAAGAATCTAATATATTGTTTTAGAAAACAATTTGGAGGCAAAACACCATTTGCTTGGATAACAAAATCAACTAAAGTCCTTAAGAAAAGAAGCAAGCACAAAAAAAAAAAACTAAGTATTGAAACCAAAAAAATACACTTCCAGCTTGCTGGAAAATGTATGAGGAAAACCAATTCCCTTCAAAAAAAAAAAAACACAGTCAGTATTTTAATATTATTCCTACCAACTAGTATTTTATAATATGATTAAATGCATATTCAACTCTAAAATGAATAATGCATATTCAACTCTAAAATGAATAATGCATATTCAAACTTTAAATTAAATAAGTTGTATATTCAATTCAATGCAACTCTCATTCAAACTTGGCGTGGGACCCACTTCAAATTTGGAGGGCAAACCCTTTTTGAAAATAGATAAATGTATATGTGATTAAATCTGCTTTGGGGGCTAAGCCCACTCCCCAATGCCACATGTCAATCTCCTACTTCTTCCCACACCTAACATGTACTTGACATGTCTCCTCACCCTTTCCTCCAATGGCTTTAGGCATAATTTTTTTTAATTGTTTTGGTCCATTCCCCAAATATGGCACCCATCCCACTTGACTATGCATTAAATACTTGTCTTTTACTTGCCTTGGGCTCCTAACCCAATGCTAGCGCCCCATCCTTGTTTGCTTATGCATTAAACATGTTTCTTTGATTGCTTGGACACATTCCCCAAGTCTGGCGCCCCTTCCATCCACTTGTCTTTACCTTGGTCTTTGAACAAGTACTCCCCACTCATTAATATTTGTGCAGCCCCACATGAAAAGTGGCGTGGGTTTTTCTTTAGCCCATGCTTATAAATTTATTGCATATTCAAACCTCCTTGACAATGAGCGCCCACCTTGGGGTTAGCACCCATTGGCATGATTTTAAATTGTTTTATCCCTTAAGATGATGAGGTGGCTAGTAGACTAGTACCTAGGGGTTAGTTAGTATAGGTTTTGTTTAGAATTGGATAAGATAGGATTTGATTATCAATAAGGATTGTTTCTTTTTAATTTATATATATATATATATATATATAGCAATATAATTTGGGATTGTTATTTTAATTGAATTGGGATAATAGTTCTATCATAAGAATGTTTTTTTTTAATTAATTAATTTTATTAGTTAACTTATTATTGTTTTGGTATTTAATTTAACTTGGGTAATTGAATGGCATCAACCAAGGTTATAGCATTATAACTAGTAAACTTATTGTTTTACCCCTTTAATTTTTACTTTATGAATGCGTATTTGATATTGGTAGCATTTCATCTGTTCTTTAGTTGATTAAACGATCACTTTAGTTAAGCTATAATAGGCATTAGTGAATGATAACAATATGGTCAGTATATTATAGACGTGGATATTCTGATTGATATGATTAACTAGTGTGAGAAAATTACTTGTTGATATGATCATTATGTCTTGGTTTCTTTGCGGGATATCAATTTCTTGGTTACGATGTTCTCTTCTATGTTTATCATACGTGCTAGTTAAATGCTCTGTGGATATAGTTGATTTACATACGGGATTAGATAACTGATTAGGGGGTAAAATCCAGAGGTCGGGTACTTGTTGTGGTTATCAGTTATCTATTTGATGATTGTATTTATGATGCTATGTGGATGCTATCTTCATTTGCTTGTTTTGGATTAGGGTCAATGTGAGACCTTGATGGGGTGGTCAAACCGATCCCTGTTAGTATCTTCCTCCTGGTGGATTAAAATTTGAATTAGTGGCCAAGTGGATTTATGTTTGAAATGGGATTATGTTTAATTTGTTTGATTGATTATTAGAACTTAATATGTTATAAGTGGCCACAAACCAGGATGAGTGTTGATTGGAAACTAGGGTAGGTTATCTAAATGTGATGTAGGGGGTGGCTTGCAATGGATCACCGAGGCCCGCAAGTGGCTGACGGATCATCCATTGTCAAGTTTCTTAATTCCAGTGATAACATTATAAAAAAATTGATCTAGATAGGAAAACAATAAAAAGATAATTTGTGAGATACCTCGCCCATACCTTGAGTGCTAGTTAAGACTAAGGATGGATGCGGGAAGATGCTAGATGCATCATCGATATACTTGTCTTCATGAGAGATATCGATGCCACGTATGATCACTTGAGTGCCGTCGGTTCAGTGAGGAACCTTCATGACTAAACTCAAGGGTGGATCTACGTGATGACACCTTCCTACTCACACTGTAGATATCCTACGTAGGTCAGTGCCTCTGGTAACCTGTAAACCCTCTTGTTCTAGAGATATCTTCCTAGGTGACATTTGTGGATTGGTCCTTAGTGTGGGTGTGGGCCTGGTGTTATCTCCCTAGCACGATGGGGTGGACCTCTAGGTTCCACATGGTCGGGAGGTAGTGTACTTCTCCATTGAGACTCTTGCGGATTATCCTTTTCACCTGATTGAACACTTGGATCAGTCTATCACATTTGTTGCAGATTTATGTACCCAGTTGTTAGAAGATATTATCTTGTACTTGTAAGAGGTTTCATTTGATTAGTAATGATCACTACGTGGATCCATGATGTATTTTGATACTTGTAATTGTATTAAATATCACCGCATACCCTACGACATGTGTAGCGGATGTAGGTGATCATGTGTTGTAATGTAATATTGATTTAAGTGATGTATTTAATTCTACTATGTACTTAAAAGTTTTTTAACATTCGATCATGTTAGCGTAGTGTTAGTTAGACAACGTAATTCTACGTCAGGGACCCTTGGGAATAAAACATATGAAGTGTTCATTTAAACTGATGTTTGTAGAACAATGTGATGCTTTATTCAATGTGCTTGTTAACATTAGTAAACAAAAAAAAAAAAAATGTTGCATAACTTAGTATAATTTTAGTGTAATTCTCTTGGGTCTCCTGGCAGGGCGTTACACACACAACAAAATGAGTATTGACTATGTTAAGAATGAATGCTGAATATATCTTATGGGGGAGTATTCGCAGCCATTCTATAGCAGTTGTTGTTGCATTCATGATTGTGATTGTCATTGATGTCAACATAGTGATCTACTAGAGATTAGCAGAGAAACAAACAATGTTTGAGTTAGCACACTTGGGATATTGAAGATGAAGCTATGCAAAGTTGAGGACTTACTCTATGATGCTCTAGGAGATCATGGTTAAGAGTGCAGATGGAAATTCATTTATTCATGATTGTTATGAGAAAATCAGTGGAAGTAGTATTTAGGAAGTGTTCCTGAGTAGCAGTTTGTGGAAATCAGATGATATCTCCTAATCAGGATAAAATCTAATCATCCGCACTTATGAGACAGTTGAAGACATGATGTTAGTGACGTGAACATGAGCGCAAGATCCGAGGTCGCATAAGTGAAGAATTATCTTAATTGGAAGCTGACAATTTTGTGTAATTTTGATGTAACGTGTGGAAACTTTTCTTTGGTAATTTGTATGCTGACTTATTTGTAATTACTTGAGTGTGGTATAAAGGAAGGAATTTTTTCCTTGTTGGAATGAATGTGTTTGTGTAAGCAAGTGAATGAAGAAATTGTGAAAGCGAATTTGTTGGAAGAGGATATGCGAAGCATAGAGATTTGACATTAAGATCTGAAGAAGCAGTTGGTGCGGTTTGGCACAATTAGAGGAGTATTGAATTGTTGAGATACATAATCTTGTGGTATTATTCTATTGAGTAATACTAAGATCAGTTGGACGGTGAGTTCAGTGATCTTACCCTGAAGCTGTTTGAGTAGTGGGTCTTTTTGTCTTTCATAACTCCTAACAGAGTTAGAATCTTTTAATAGGGATTAAAAGTATCCCAACAGGGACTCATATGTACTAAATGTATTTCATAAGACTCCTAATAGAGTCCATCCTCTCACAAGGAACTTTCATATTAGTGCATCTTTTATGGGCATCATTCCCACTAGGGTTTACTCTTTGATCAATAGGTTCCCTAGTTAACATATCTTGTGTCATTGTGTTATTGTGCATGTATATCTTTATATCGTTGTTGATTACATTGCTTACATGGTTAAAATCTACTAAGGTTGATAAAAGTTATATTTATCTGATAACTGATTCACACACGCCCCCCCTCTCTGTTATCTTGGTGGACTTTACTTTCTAACAATTGGTATCAGAGCAGTAGGTCCTTGAAGAAAAAGTTTGATAGCTTAAGGAGATCCATGACGAATCATTTGAGGAAAGAAAACCCTAAGTTTGATAAAGTAAATTTTGATGGCTAGAAAGAAAAGATGAAGGCACACCTACTTTGTTCATGACCTGGTTATTGGTTAACTACAAAGAATCAGAAGACTATCATTGATGAGGATAAGATTGAAGATTGTACAAATGAAGAAAGAGATTTATTTATGTATAAAATACTTGCTAGAGAAGTACTCTTGTCAGGGTAAAAGCATGATCAAGTGTCACCTTTTCGGCTAACTCAAATCATTTGGCCGAGTTAGACTCAGCCGAGTTAGACTCGGCCGAGTTAGACTCGGCTGAGTCCAACTGGGCCAAGTCCACATAGGCGCCACATATTGCTGAATGGCGTCTACATGGTTGAGTAGACTGGGCCGAGTGGTGCTCGGCCGAGTAGGACTCGACCGAGTCTAAACAATATTTTTAATATTGGAAAAACTTCCCAAGCCCCTAATTTTCACACTATTTGGTTGTTTGTGTGGGGTCAACCCCTAGGGGGACTCGGCCGAGTCAGACTTGGCCCAGTCGGACTCAGTCGAGTCTACCTAGGTGGCATGCCATGTTGGCAGCCAAACCTCCAAAAACACAAAAAAACCAAAATTTTGCACTTCTGCCATTCCTTTCTTTGATCAAAATAAGAAATCTTAAAAAGCTAAAAGTACCATTTTGTAGATCTCAGAAGTATGATTCTGGAGATATAAATTTTATATTGTTTCAACTACAAAATGTTAAACAAATTTGCTAAAAACTACATGTAGGTATATTAAACTTCGAGAAGATATTGATTCAGAAAATATAGAAAAATGCTAAATGAATTCAAAAAAATTTTAAAATCATATACAACACTAGAGGAGAGAGTCCTCTTCAAGAATATGTAATTTATTTAGTTTTTGACATAGATTTGATAAGGGAAAAGTGACGGGAGAAAAAAATTGTTGATTTCGGGTAAGTTCAACTTTGAATACTTATAACGGGTAAACTATAGATCAAAAATACTTCTTTCTTTTTCCCTGCACTAGATATATATGTCATCTAAAACATATTCTAAAATTGGAGGGAAAAATAATGTTTTACTTATAATGATTTGATGGGAAGTAAACTCCCTGATTTGTAGTATTTTTCAAGACTTGAAAATAGACCTTAAAAAATAAAAAAATATATTAATTTTTGCTCAAATTAATTTTTAAAAATTATAAGCATAAAATTCATCCTATTTTACACATTTCATCAGTTTACATGATCTTTAAATTCTCAATAGAAATGTAACTTTTATGCCCTTGAAGTTTTTCAGTTTTGATGTTGTTAGCCTCTTCCTTTATAAAAGGGTGACAACTTATTGTGGTTTTACCCGTCAGCCCTTACGGAAAATGAGTATAGTAAGGTAAAATATCTAAAGACATCTCATAAAATTTGGTTAGCTTTACAGTCTACTTTTGAAGGTGATGAACATGCTAAGAAAGTCAGATTACATAATTGGATATGTGCATTTGAAGATATAATAATGATGGAAGATGAATCTATTAGAAGCTATATTGGTGGAATGTCAAAGATTGTTGCAAGTATAAAATCTTGTGGAGGAACCAAGATAGAGAATGAAGTGATATGGAAAATTCTGAGGACATTGACTCCTGCATTTAAGCAGACAACAAAGATGATTGAACAAGTTATACCTTGTACTATGAACTTTACCAGAGAGACTCTTCTTGGAAGATTGGAAGTAGTAGAGATGAACTTGAGGCTATTAGGAGACTTACCTAGAATGGAGACAACATTCAGTGCTCTTAGTGTTCACCCTACTTTGTCAAGAAGCATCAGTATGAGCGGAGATTATGCTAGCAGCAGTAGATCTAGAAATGAAGAAGACATGAAGATTGAAAAAGGTATTTCCTTGTTTTTGAAAAGAGAACCAGACGGTAAGAAATTTTTTAAATGTTGGACTTGTCAAGAATATGGTCATTTTGCATCTAAATGCCCTAAGAGAGTTAAGAAGTATAGGAAGAACTTTAATCCTAGAAGATCTAAAGAATGTTACTATGCAAATGATGAAGAACTTGAAACTAGTTTGGAGAAAAATATTAGTGAAAGTGATACTAAGCATGATGATATAAGATTTGTAGCAATAAAAGAAAAAAATCCTGAAATAGAAATTAAGGAAGAAAAAATTTTAATTTCTCAAGTAGAAAAGAAAGTTGATTGGATTATAGACAGTCGTTGTTCACATCATATGACTGGAGACATGAAAAATTTCATAAAGTTTAACAATTATGATGGAGTTGTTAAAGTTGGAAACAATGCACCTTGTTTGATTAAAGGTATAGGATCTATTACTCTTCATGGAAAGACTAATAATAATGATGTTTACTTTGTGGATGGTTTGAAACATAATCTTTGAGTGTTGGCAACTAGTTGATAAGTGATATCAAGTTTGGTTTACTGATAAAACTTATGTGATAAAAGACAAGGATAGTAATTTGATTGGTACTGGATCTAGAACCTAAGGTAATGTATTTTAGTTGAATCCTACTGAGATTACATGTTTGATTAGTAAGATTGATGATAGTTGGTTATGGCATAGAAGATTTTGTCATATAAACTTTGATAACATTGTGAAAGTGAGTACTACACTTGCAGTAAGATATTTGCCTAAAATTATGAAGCCTATAACATGATTCACAAGGAATGTGTGATGGTTAAACAGAAGAGAAGCTCATTTCCTTGCAAGAAGTTTACAACAACAAAGAAGTTGGAGATTGTTCATACAGATTTCAACGGTCCTACAAGGACTAGAGGATTCTATGGAGAAAGGTATTTTATGATTCTTGTTGATTATTTTACAAGAATGACATATATTGCATTTCTAAAAGAAAAATCTGAAGCATTTGATAAGTTTAAGATCATTAAGAACAAAGTTGAGAATGAATCTGGAATGAAGATTAAATGTTTGAGATCAGATAGCGGTGGAGAATTTACTTCAAAAGAATTTAACATTTTTTGTGAAGTGAATGGTATTAAGAGACAGTTTTCAGTCCCTAGGACACGTGAACAAAATGGTATTGTAGAGAGGAGAAATAGGTCAGTAACTGAAGTGGCAAGAGCTATGTTATTTGAGAATGACTTGACGAAGATATTTTGGAGAGAAGCAGTGAACACATTAGTGTATACAATGAATAGAGTACAAATCAGAGAAGACATAGAAGAGACACCCTATGAACTATGGTTTGAACATGCACCATCAGTTAAGTATTTTAGAATTTTTGGAAGAAAATGTTATATTAAGAAAGATGACGACATTGGAAAGTTTGATCTTAGAAGCGATAAAGGTTTTTTTTTTTTATATTCATTAAAGAGAAAATCTTATAGATGTTACAATAAGAGAACTAAGACTATTGTTGAGAGCGCAAATGTTAAAGTTGATGAAAAGTTTAAAATTTAGGAAAGAATGCTTGATTATGAATCAGATGAAGGAACTCAACCTAGACCTAATCTAGAGACTACTGGATTATTCTATGAAACTGACAGTGATTTATTGAATGAAAGCCACAGTGAAGAAACCCTTGAAGAAACTACAACAAAAACAAGTACTGAGACAGTGACACCTAATAGGAATCTATTAAGGAATCATCCTATTGAGTAGATTATTGGAAGCATAGACAGAGGAGTTTTGACTCGAAATAAGGTACAAGAATAATTTTGTTTGGTTTTTCAAATTAAACCTACATCTACTAGTGAAACTTGTGAAGATGAACATTGGATTAAAGCTATGAAAGAAGAATTGGATCATATTGAAAAGAACAAGACATGGGAATTGGTCCCTAGACCTAAAGATAAGAATGTTATAGGAAAAAAATGGGTATTCAAAAACAAGATGAATGAACAAGGAGCAGTAAGGAACAAAGAAAGATTGGTATGTAAAGGATACTCACAGCAAGAAATAATTGACTATGAAAAAACTTTTGTACGAGTAGAAAGAATTGAAGCAGTAAGAATGTTTTTGGCCTATGCAGCTTACAAGAAATTCAAAGTGTATCATATGGATGTGAAGTCAGCATTTCTGAATGGAGAATTGGAAGAAGAAGTCTACATTGAGCAGACTGAAGTTTTTCCTTTAACTCAAGAAGGAGATATGGTATGTAAACTAAAGAAAGCTTTATATGGACTAAAGCAAGCACCTAGAACTTGGTATGCGAGATTGGATAAGTATTTGTTGAAATTAGGATTTACAAAAGGCACAGCTGATAGCAACCTATACACAAAGGAAATTGAAAATGGTTTGTTGGTTATTGTTATTTGTGTTGATGATATTATCTTTGGAGGAGAAGATGAAGCCAGTGATAAATTTGCAGATGAAATGGAGACTAAATTTGAAATGAGTATGATTGGTCAAATGATTTATACTTTTTAGGATTGCAGATAACCCAGAACAGTGGTGGTATCTTTGTAAGTCAGACAAAGTACTTAAATGACTTATTGAAGAGATTTGAAATGGAGAATTGTAAACCAATTGGAACACCTATGGTAACTAGACACAAGTTATCTAGCACAGATAAAATTCCTATAGTGGAACAGTAAAAGTACAGATCTATGATTGGAGGATTACAATATTTGACTCATACAAGACCTGATATAGCACATGCAGTTGGAATTGTAGCAAGATTTCAAGCTGAACCCAAAAAATCACATTATGCAGTAGTAGAGAGGATACTGAGATACTTAAGAGCCACATTTGAGTATGAATTATGGTATGAAAAATTTGATGATTTTACTCTATGTACATATACAAATGCTAATTGGGTAGGTAGTGTTGATGACAAAAAGAGTACTAGTGGTGAAGCATTTTTCTTTGGAGGAAGATTAGTTTCTTGGCTAAGCAAGAAGAAGAATTGTATTTCACAAAGCACAACAGAAGCAGAGTATGTGGCAGTAGCAAAAAATAGTAATCAAATAATTTGGATGAAGCAAATGTTGAAGGATATTGGAATAAAATTTGTTGAGCCTGTTGTTATGCATTGTGATAACACCAACATAGTTAGTATGTCTAAGAATCTTGTGTTACATTGTAAAACAAAACATATAGAGATAAAGTATCATATACTGAGAGAGAAAGTGGCAGAGAAAGAAGTTTGACTTGAGTACATAAGCACAAAGGAGCAGATTGTAGATATATTCACAAAACCTTTTCCTAAGGATACATTTGAGTATTTGAGAGGTATGCTTGGGGATATGCCCCAGCCTACTTTTGAGAAGTGATGCACATTGTTGCATCCATCTAGTGGTATATGAGCCTTATCTTTCTTCTAGACTAGATGTTGGTACTTCCTTTATGGGGGAGTATGTGTATCTAAGCTGAGTCATGAGGACTCTAGTGAATGTATTTTCTGAACAGTGTCTTTTAACATTGAAGTTGTTGTTGGCATAATGATGAAACTTCTATCATTGATGTCAATGGGGGAGAAGTATACATGAAAAATCATCTATTGGAGAGAAGTGAATAGGAAAACAAAGCAAGATTTGATTGATGAAGAGGATATGAAATTATTTCAAAGCAGCAGTGTTGCAGTGTTGGATTTATGGATCTTGGATATTTTTTCCTCTATGTTGCCATCAATGTCAATGGGGGAGATTGTTAGGAATGAATTTTGAATATATTCTATGCGGGAGTATTCACAACCATTCTATAGTAGTTGTTGTTGCATTCATGACTGTGATTGTCATTGATGTCAACATAGTGATCTACTGGAGATTATCAGAGAAGCAGACAGTGTTTGACTTAGTGTACTTGGGATATTGAAGATGAAGCTATGTGAATTTGAGGACTTAATCTATGATGTTCTATGAGATCATGGTTAAAATCATAGATGAAAATTCATTTATTCATAACAGTTATGAGGAAATTAGTGGAAGTAGTATTTAGGCAGTGTTCCTAAGTAGCGACTTGTGGAAATCAGATGATATCTCCTAATTGGGATGGAATCTGATCATGTCCTATTATGAGGAACTTGAAGACATGATATTAGTGACATTGATCTGAGTGCAAGATCTGAGGTCGCATGAGTGAAGAATTATCTTAATTGGAAGCCGACAATTTTGTGTAATTTTGATATAACGTGTGGAAACTTTTTATGTTGTAATTTGTATGCCAAATCATTTTTAATTACTTGAGTGTGGTATAAAGGAAGGAATTTTTTCCTTGTTGGAATGAATGTGTGTGTGTAAGAAAGTGAATGAAGAAATTTTGAAAGAGAATTTTTTGGAAGAGGATATGCGAAGCATAGAGATCTGACATTGAGATCTGAAGAAGCAGTTGGTGTGGTTTGGCATAGTTAGAGAAGGAGTATTGAATTGTTGAGATAAGTAATCTTGTGGTATTATTCTATTGAGTAATACTAAGATTAGTTCGACAGTGATTTCAGTGATCTTACCCTGAAGTTGTTTGGGCAGTGGGTTCTTCTGTCTTCCATAACTCCTAACAGAGTTAGAATCTTTTAACAGGGATTCAAAGTCTCCTAATAGGCACTCATATGTACTAAATGTATTTCATAAGACTCATAACAGATTCCATCCCCTCACAAGGAAATTTCATATTAGTGCATCTTTTTTGGGCATCATTCCCACCGGGGTTTACTCTTTGATCAAGAGGTTCCCTAGTCAACATATCTTGTGTCATTGTGGTATTGTGCATGTATATCTTTCTATGGTTGTTGACTACATTTCTTACATGGTTAAAATATATTAAGGTTTATAAAAATTTTACTTATCTGATAATTGATTCAACCCCCCCCCCCTGCCCTCTCAGTTATCTTGGTGGACTTTACTTTCTAACAAATTAGTCACTGGTTGGTTGTGACTATCCATGTAATCCTTCTAAGACTGTCCCAAAAGAATGTGTATAAAAACCCTCAAATGTGAACAATACCACATATTTTAGGTCTGTTTGAGTTCTCTTCACATTTCCCTTTTACCACTTATGCCAAACAATCAAATTAAGTTTTGATTTATACATTTTGCCACTTGTCCTGACAGTTTGATCTTTACACTGTGATCAAAGCTACAATCACCTCAAAACATGCACAAAGCTTAATATTAAGCCCTGCAACTTTGGAAAGTTTTGAAACATGTTATCATAGTTCTCTCCTCAAAATTCTAGGTTTTTTTCACTAGTGGAAACTGGATTTGTACATTTTTCTTTCTCGCTACTTACCGTAGGTATGGTTTAGGATAGTGTTTGAAAAAAATGTTATAACTTCCTACAAACATAACAAAAAATGATGAAACCAAATAGAAATGAAAAAAGACAAATAGTACTATCTATTCCAAACAGCAAAAATTAGATGCATATAGCACTATACATCACCCTACCAATAGTTTTTGTAGATAGTTAACAGTAAATTAACAAAGAAATATGCTCAAGTTTGTGCCAAATGATGTTTTCTTCACCCAAAAAAATCTGCAACTCTAGAATTCAAGTTTGGAGGTCATCTATGTGTGTGTGTGTGTGTGTGGATATATATACGTGTGTGTGTGTGTGTGTATATATA